>BMAO01034592.1:0-30923 GCA_019973975.1 Trichonephila clavata
TATGTAGCTCGAAGTGTAGGTGCTAAGTGACACCAGATTTTATGGTAACTGTTTTAATAAGTTGTTTAAAGTTCAAAGTCTAAAAGCTACACATCAGTATAAACATCAGTCGATAATTATCTGAGAAGATCATATATATATAACTCCCTCAGATATTTTCAAGACTGAAATAATGAAAATGGTTCAAATTGACTTCTCAGAAACAGACAAAATTTGAATTTGGCAGTCTGATTAGTAATTGGCTGATTTTTCTATTTTTATGAATTCAATTTTAATGTTTGTTCATGAAATTATGTCATGCAGTCGACATGTTCTACATGATAAATCTGTTTGATTTATTGTATGAGAAAGATGGCACCAGTTAAATGCGTTATAAAAGAACATTGAAGGTGCCCACTTAAACTCAAGGCTAGCATTGTTTCTACTAGTCATGATCTTGATGCCTGGTGCTGCTAAAGATATGTTGTTAACAGAAACTGATGCATGCTAAATCTTTATGCTCACATTACAGATTGATGCCAGCTGAGGTCTGAACAAGTGCAAGTATTATTGTTCTTATCACTGTGATTTCAAATTTCCTCTAACCAATGGAGCATTTTATTTCTATTGTGCATAAATATAAGAGCCCCAAAATTGTAAGAGTATGTAATTGACTTAGATTTTGACAGATCATAAAATAGTAACTTTAATCTCGAGACAACTTCAATTTCTGCTCAAATATAAATAATTAAACCTGATGTTACGGGATTAAACAGACCAAAATATTAAGCTAACACTTGGAGCAATTACAATATATATACAGGTTTATTTTGTTAGAATGGTATGTAAGTTTTTCATAGACATTAGAATATGTTCATAGAGAAAGTCAACTGCATACATTTTAAAGAATGTATAATTTGTTTTTATCTATAATATTATTTCAGCTATATTTTATAAGTTAATCTAATCTGTGTTTCGAACCCTTTTGTTTTTGTTGTGGTACACTTTAGCAATTTCAAAATTTAGTGGTACGCTAACAATAAAATATGTTTGTTAATTTACTTACCGCACACAGGTAACATAGTAATGCATACACTTTAAGTTAACAAAAGTACAGCAAAGACAACAAATGTTTATTGAGTAACTAGTTACAAATTAATTATAAGAATACATTTAATCCAAAATTTTAACTTAATCTATTTATGATAATTTCATTTGTATTTTCTTAAAATGATTGTTACTAAGCATCTCTAATAAGATCAACATTTCTGTTTTATTATTACTTGATAATTGTTTGTATTTGTTTACCACTTCTTGAATCTGCAACAGAATTTCAGTAAATAAGTTTATGAATATCTAAGTAGTTTTACGCAAAGAACTTTATTATATTTTATGTTATGGTTGCGGTAACAATTTACCCTTCAGTGCAATAGTTTACTTATTCAACCAAAATAGCCCTTATTTATCCAGTGTATCAGAGAATAATAAAGCGAATATTGTAAAATTCTGAATATCGTTTTCTGGAAGTCGCGAAACAAACTGCATCCACAGGATACTGTAATTTAGCCAACCAAAGCATCCCAAATTTATGCACTGAATTATTACTTAATGGTAAAGTGATTAATTTATGAATTTATTTACTTGTGATTGCCGTGTTATTTATACAGTTCTGTTCTGCTTTTGAGTGTTTGAGACAAATTTAATATACGTTTTAAATAAGTAAATGACTAGATGAATAAAAGCAGAATTAGTGTTGAAGTAAAATTGAAGCTGTTAAAAGCTAAAAGAGCTAGTTTATTGTCTGTTACCGTAGTGGCTAATTTTTGATGATATTCATCGAAAGGAATATGAAAGAACATTGATATTCAGTTCAGTAAAGTTTACGTAAAAGCAGAGCGTGCTTATTTAGTAGATCAAGAAATTATGAAATAATTAATTTTACTGATGAAGAATATGATAAATGGGAATCGCATAGGACAGATTTACTGAACAAGGGTTATATATGAGAAGAATTATAACAAAATGATGAAAGTAACCTGAATTTCGCTAGATTGTTTTGATAATTTGAAACTCCTCAAATTAAGTTTAAAAGAGTATGATCTTATGCCCAGGTCATGCATTTACTTCAGTCAATTTGTCGGTTTCATGAAGATAAAAACTTAAGAGAAGAAGATAAGTCTCAATACATACTTTCTTCATTAAACCAAGAACTAAAGCATCGGAGATGTTATGTTATCTCCTTCTAAAGGCAATTATTTAAAAGTTATTACTATTTTTAAAGTCTCGATTTGAAGAAAAGATTGATTAACTATATTCGAGATTTTATGAGAATACAATCAGCCATGAAGTAACTGATTTATAATGATAAACTTGGTTCTTGATTTTGGTATATTAGAAATATTTAAACGTGTGACAACATCAAATTATGCTGCATTGCTGTATCCTGTTGTAATCCGTTCCAGCTGAAGTCTTAAAGGCTGGGACAGACATAGATCAGGAATGTAGAGATCTCAAAAGATCTAGCTCTTTGGAAAGGAAAAGTTGTAGAAAATTTGATGATTTTCACATGAAGTAGAGGAGAAGAATGTCGATTTATGAAATGATTTAAAGTAATGAATTAATAGAGTTCATAAACAAGTTCAACGAGATGGTCCCTAATGCCACAACATTAGTAGTGTAAATACATATGCTGGGAAAATAAGCTGTATATTTGATCAACTTTCAAGCCAGGATTGTCAAGAAATCTCAACAAGAGCTACTAAGACCTAAAATCAGAGGTTATATCGGCCGAGATGTTACCGTTTGCCTTAAACCTGGTCATATGGCAAAAGTGTCACAGTGGTGTGAATGTTGACGAAGGAGACATTACGTACATTTTGCCCAGATTTATAAAGAAAATCTTCACCAGCGATAAAGGATCTATGAAGAGGAAACCACAGTTATGGACAATATTCCCCACAGAACGTTAGCAGATGAAACACATCATATTAAGCCACAAGGGTAAAGAAATCCGTAGTATCGCGTTTTGCTGGTGATGGTTCACATCGCTCATATGTTGAAAAGGGTTTAGTTGATGAATTGCTGTGTCCTTCTGGTAAAGAATCGTTGCAAGGATTTTTGTAGTGAATTTCTCCAGCTGTTGGTGCGGAAGATATACCCAACGACAAAGTTTAGATCGCGAAATATCGGCCAAATGCCTTTCTCGATCAACAAAAGATTTGTTCGACGCTACCTGTATCATTTGATAACTATTACTATCGTCTGGCTTCGAGGATAAAATTAACGAGGTTGAAAAGATACACCACCTATAAGGGTTCTTAGATGGACGTGACTAGGAAGTATTTTTGACCAGAAGAATTGAGGTATTTCCATCTGGTTTCAGCAGTGGACTTTACCGGATGCGATAATTTTAGACTTGACAGAAAAGCCTGTGTTAATATGGTTACAAACCTGTTAAAGTATTGAGCTAAGGATAGGATATAGAAACCGACAATCCTTTACTGCATCAGTCCTCAATTTGACCTAGTAGAAAGTAAAGCTAGGAAGAGGAAGTTACAGTTGTTAACAGCTGAATATCCAGGGTTTCGCCTAAGCCTCCAGCCCCAACCCTGTAAGTGTGGTTTCAATGCCAGTGAAACAAACATATGTCGTGAATAGTTCCCAGGCAACGTTGGAACTTTTAAGACGTTGCAAATATTAATTCATGAGACCTAAATTCTGAATTTTACTATAATTTATATTTTACATTTTATTGTTACAGTGTATTATATATCTATTTGTCCTATGCTAAAGCAGGCACTGGCTCTTATTTTATTGTTTTGTATTGCTTCAGCTTTGCTCGCAATACAAAAGGTGGGAGTATGTTGCCACTCCTAATAAGGTCAACATTTCCTGTTTTATATTACTTGATAATTGTTTGCGTTTGTTTATTCACTTCTGAATCTGGCAGCAGAATTTCAGTAAATAAGTTTATGGAATATTCCAAGTAGTTTTACGCTAAGCAAAGAACTTTATTATGTTTTATGTTTACAGAGCGTGTGCTCAATTAATTCTTTCTTTTATGTAAATAGCTTCATTTATTCAAACTGTAAATAGCCTCATTTATCCTGCGTATCGTAGAATAATAAAGGAATATTGTAATTGAAGAATAGTTTTTCTCGGTCACAACAGTTACTCTCACTTTGTCATCTATATTTAAAATTCTTGATCTTCCTTTCATTTTTATATTTGTTTATGATGAAAATCCGAATTCATGCAAGTAAAATGTAGAAAATTGAAACAATATTTTAAAAGTTGTTTTTGCTACTATGAGATAATCACCTCTAATTTTAATCCAAAATGAATTGACTCTTCCAAAAGTTTCAAAATTAAATCTCGATTATTACAGAGCAAAATTAGTTAATGTGTTAAATTATAAAATTAATTTAATTTTTAAATACAGAAATCAAAAAGCATAATAGTAATAATGAATTAAGAATAACTTATTGCTTTGTTGTATTGTGTTTGCAAATGGTTAAATAATTGCTTTTTTTATAATTGTTCTTATTTTCTCCTCTTTAAATTTATCAATTATTATAATTGAAGTTGGTTCTTCCCCATTTTTAAGGCTAAATTTCTTTTAGAAGATATATCAGTTGATGGTTTAATAATTCCTTCATTACTTTACTAATTTTTCCATTTGTTGAGACATGATAATAGCAAATCTTTATGCAGTTTTATGTCAATATTGATCCTTCTTGGGAAGTAGTGTAATCCTTAGCATTTTGTTCTCTTACCTGTAAGCTTAAGGCTGTTGTTGATGGGAAATTTTGGGCTATAGTTTGAATTGTTTTTAATTTTTGAATAAAAATAAAAGCTCCTGTAGATTTTTTAAAAAAAAGGTGGGAGATTTTATTACTTATTAAAATATTAAAATACTGAACATTTTGTACTGTGGAAAATATTTTTCAAGATTTTAGAATATTTAAAAAGCATTCAGAATTATCTTATGTAGCTCATAACATTCTATTCATAATTCTTTGATGGCTTTTATTTTCAAATTTTTTCAACTTGGGAATCATTTATATATATATATATAAAGGAGAAAAGCGACTCACTCACTGACTGACTAATCACGATATCTCCAGAACTATTAAACCTACAGGCTTGAAATTTGGTAGGCATGTTCCTGTCATAGAGTAGAGATCCGCTAAGAATGGATTTTTTTGCGAAATTCGAACTGCAAGGGGCGTTACAGGGGTTAAGGGGCGTTATAAATAATTTCCATTTTTAAACTACTCGACGTACAATCTTGAAATTGGGTAACCAGATTCATTTCATAGAGTAGAGATCCGCTACAAAAGGAGTTAGGTGAATATCGACCCCCAAGTGGCGTAGAGGGCGTTATAGATAATTATTTCCATTTTTAAACTATTAGACGTACAGTCTTTATATTTGATGAATAGATTCCTTTCATAGAGTGGAGATCAGCTACAAGATGGGTTTGGCGAAAAATGCCTCCCAAGGGGCGTTGCGGGGATTAAGGGACGTAATAGATAAATATATTCGTTTTTAAACTACTTGACCTACCTGCTTGAAAATTGGTAGGCATGTTTCTTTCATGAAATAAATATCCGCTACAAAAATTTTTTGGGCTACTTTCGTAGAGTAGAGAATCACTACAAAATGGGTTTCGCGAATATCAACCACCAAGTTTCATTTCGGGAGATTAAGGGGCGTAATCGATAAATATTTCCATTTTTAAACTATTAGATCTTCCTCCTTGAAAATTGGTAGGCTTGTTCCTTTCATGGAATAAAGTTCTTCTAACAAATAGTAAAACGGAGATCAACCCCTAAGGAGGGTTGCGAGGGGTCAAGAGGAGTTATAGAAAAAAATTCCTGGGTTTGAATTGTTAGACCCACGTACTTGAAATTTTTTAAGCATATTTCTTTTGTTGAATAGGGATCTACTAAGAATGTATTTTAGGGAATCAACTCCTGGGGGAGCAGGGGGTTACTGTGGTGTACTGACAAAAAAAATTCATTTTTTCGAACTGCAAGGACTATAATAATGAAATTTGGTTCACATTTTTCTTTTGTTGAATTGAAATCCACCAAGAATGGTTATTTTGGAAAACTACTCTCAACGGGATTACAGGGGTATTGATGGTAAAAATTTCGTCCCCCCCCCCCAAAAAAAAATCTCTAAAGATTTTTAGAAAATACAAATTGGATGAGTTATGCCCTTTTTTTTTTAATCAAGAGGCGACAGTTACATATAAAAGTATATTTTACAATACAATCGAATTCTTAATGATAGGACTTGGATATTAGTAATTAATACATATATATATATATATATACAGTGGTGGCAAAAAGTCCTGAACACATTCATTTTTTTGCCTAATTTTTGAGTTTGACTTAATTTTTCCCTTTGTTTATTATCTTACTATCTTAACCATTGTTATTGATTCAAATGGATTTTTTTTCATGTTGATTTCAAAATCTGCCTGTAGATTTTAAGTAAAGTAAACAATTTTATTGATATTTTAGAAATTTCATGAGAAGACATGTGCAAGGCTATGGGCTCAATTCATGATGGTCACATGATAAAGACAAACACATGTTCTTTATTGAATTCAAAACAGACATTAAGCTAATTGTACTTGCTGTTTTATTTGTAAAACGTAGATAAAATTTCAAATTTCATAATTGGTTAAATATGTTTAAATGTTATAAGGAAAATTTCTTCAAAAAGAATTTTTAAAATAAAAAAAAATCTTATTTTATGCACGTACTTTCCAGTAAAATGTATTTTGTACACATATGTACTTTTTAAGAGAAAGTTTCTGCAAAGAACAAAAGTTGGCAACAACGAAGCGCGTGAACTGATTAGCTGGAAACACAAGATAGCTTTTATCGTGTGACTATGACGTCATGCGAGTTTTTAAACTGATTGGCTAGAATCACGTGGTTATCATTATCATGGGACTGTGACGTCACATGAATTGAGCCCATCGTAGTATAATGAGTGATTGTTTTTTCAACCTATGAAGTACACCATAATTCCAACCAAATAGATCATTAGTAATAATTGGTCGAAAATAGAATGTGAAGCATCTTTTAGTGCATTTAAAGAGACCTGTGTTGCAATTTGAAGTATGTGGGTGGAATAATATTGGAATTATGGGTAAATTTTCGTTTTGGCTTATAATAAAAGATACAAAATACTACTTTTGAAGGAAGAATGTTATTCTATGGTACCAAATTGTTGCTGAAGTACCATGTTGTCTTTATACTGTCGTGAGAACGGTGAAAAAATATCCTGAAACAAATTTTATTGCTTACTTATTGGCACAGGCAAGTGATCATTCATTATGGACTATTAAAGAAAAAGTAATATTTGTGATGATGAAAGTCAGTTTTGTGTTTTAGGTAACAAAAATCAGAAGAAAAGAAATCATATCTCATAAATAATTCAACCCTCACTGTCTGAAGCCTACAATAAGGCACCCAATGAAAGTGTTGATATAAGGCTGCGTGTCTTCTTGTGTAGTTGTCTGACTTCACACCGTGAGAATAACAGAGAGAACCAGAGAATATACAACAAAACAATACAAATTACTACAAAATGAATTGCTACCAATAGTGGGTGATATTTTTGGAGATCGGTCATGAATTCTTTAAGATAATAATGTTCC
The DNA here is from genome assembly GCA_019973975.1 of Trichonephila clavata. NCBI lineage: Eukaryota > Metazoa > Arthropoda > Arachnida > Araneae > Nephilidae > Trichonephila > Trichonephila clavata. Next base: position 7,661 of record BMAO01034592.1, read on the forward strand.
ATGTCAGCGAGTAAAAGTTGTCCAAAAATTATTCGAAGACGATCATGCCAATAAAATGACCAAGGAAGGACAGTCTCCGGATTTTCCGGATAGAGGATGTACAGCATAACATTGGTTACGATATTTGGAAGAAAAAACCTCGAAACAAACGTAAGTTATTTGAAGTTTTACTATATTCTTTCAAACATGTTGTCACGAAAAACGATCCCTAGAGTCTGTTTGGCTTAGATGCTCTTAGCAAAATTAAATCCTATTACAGGTTTGCATTGTCAGAGCTCAGGTGCCTTCCTCTAGGGAGGAAACTGGGCGTCAAAATTACCTGCGGTAATTGGTATTCGCCTACATGGTGCCACACTAAAAAGAAATACCAGCTTCCGGGGAATGTACTAAGTCTGCAATGGAAAAGCCCCACTCCGCAGCCTATTAGAAATTTAAAAAAATTTGTAACGAAAGAAGTTTTTGTGTAAAATTGGTGCTTTTGATAGAAAAAAAGACGTAGAGCCGTAATTAAAACAAATGACTGGCCCACAAAATATTGATCTTCAAACTTGTAACATTCATGAAATTTTCAAAGCACTTGTTAAACGGACTGTGTTTCTAAAGTCTAGTATTATTTTACTTTGAATATTGCGTTTATCGATATTGTGTTATTTTGTGCATACTATACATTCTTGTGTTCAAGCAACTGTATTGTAAGAAGTATTTGAGGGATTCAAAACTATTAACAGATTTGAAATCAGCAGTAAAAATACATTAGAATCAATAACAAGATTTAAAACGGTACAATAATTTCATAAAGAAAAATTACGTCAAACTCAAAGATGGGACAAAAAAGGAGTGTGTTCAAGACTTTTTGCCATCACTGTATATATATAAAACATCATGAAATACCCAGTGAAGCTGGTGGGTAACGGCTAGTAAGAGTATAAATGTGAATATATAAACTCATTTTTTCAACCAAAATCTTATTTTTATCTAACAGCATTTAAGATTTTTCTGTTTAATCTGAATAATATAGAACACCATATCAGCTAATATATTTTTAAAAATTAGAGCTTGAGAATTTTTTTGTTATTGCATATTACATAAATTAGTACTTAGGTACTATCACAACCATATTGGAAACATTGAATAAAACTGTATGAATTCTAAAATCAGGATACACTGACCAGAATATGAAGCACACAGTCGAAAGATACTCTGAAAAATAATTAATTGCAAACAAATAACAATCAGTAAAAGAAAAAGAATAACTTTTTTTTTAAATTTAGTTTTTTATCATATTAATAATTTTATTATTTAAGAATTTGATAAATCCCACTTTTTCACATTTTTGTGTTGGAGCTTGCCATGTCAATGAATGGTTAGTCTGAATGATGGCAAGTGAAGAAATATGAAACAAAGCACATGGTTTTTAATTAAGTGCTTGCAGCATGTGCGAAATCAGGGTTGTCAGTTTGGTGAGTTATCTTGGAAGTTGGCATGGTTGCAATAGTACATAAGTACCCAGCAGGTATATTTTTTGCTTTTTTAAATGCTATGTGTAAAATAAGGAAAAAGGCATACCATTGTTTAGATTAACAAAAGTTAAATTTCTTATCTTTAATATATTTTTCTGAAAATATTTTCATTTTATAGGCTGTGGAAGGATTTGATGTTTTCCAAAAGTCCTCAATTTTATTCCTTAATTTTGGAAGATGTAATACATATAGAAGAATTGGTTAGAAAATCAGCAGCAGATAGCTTAGCTTGCTTGTTCAATGAATTTCCAGAAGATATTGCAAGCATTATAGAGAAACTTATTGAAGTTTATCATGAAAAATTATATGTAAGTGCTTATTTTGTAATTCTTGCATGTTAAAATTTTAACACAACTGTATTGTTGTTAAATATAAGTATTTTCAAAAAAATTTTAGCTCAATTTTATACTAAAATTTGTTTTGTGTTGAAAAACGAAATTTTTAAGTTTTTATACTTTTAGTGAATATTTATATATAGATATTGATCATTTAGATCCTGTTTGCGGCATGAAGTAAATGGATTTAATAATAATAATAATAGTAAAGAGTATTGCTGAATAAATTAATGCTTTTGTTGGGTTGCATTTTTTTTTAAACATGGAGTTTTTAAGGAAATTAATACAATAACCCAAATTTCTGGGTTAATTTTTTTTAACCATCCAAAAGGAAAAAGATAATTTCTTTCGTGAAGAATTAAAAGGTTTTATTAAACTACAAATATGCAAAAATTTTGAGAGTTAATTTAATTTGACAATTTTTTGAATTTTAAGGCTGAATACAATATATAGATATAATTATCACAAAAAAAGCTTTATTTTAGGAACATTGCAAAATGTTTTTTATATACAAATGATGTTTTTAGAATCTTTATTTTATTCCCCCCCCCCCTTCAGATTGATTCTTAAAGTAAAACTAATTGAAAATTCTAAAAAAAAATATGTATGCAGTTAATAGTGGGAAAACCATTCCCGTGCATGTTCAAATACAATAATATTTTGTTAGCACACTAACCTAACTTAAACATATTTAAAACTTATAGAATTAAATAAATCTACTTTAATGCAAATAATTTTAAGCTTTAATGTATGCAATATATATTACTTGAAAATATTTGTAAATCCAATGTATAATATTTAAGCATACATTTTATTTTTTCAGTTAGCACCTCCTGTTGTGGATAGTTTAAACAGAGTTTTGTCTGAGTCTTCTCCTGATATGTGGGAAGCCCGAAGTGGAGTAGCGTTGGCTCTTGGTAAAATGGCACCTTTCCTTAGTACTGAGCAAGTCATAAGTTTGATGTCCTTTTTTGTTTCTGAAGGTTTGGGTGATAGAAATGCTGCTGTACGCAAACATATGGTGGATGCTGCTGTAGCCATTACTGATGTTCATGGAAAGGTATTTGTCAAAAAATGCCCTTATAAAATATTTTAATAAACAGTTAAAAATAATATGGCTCATCCTTGAAAAAAAACGTATGATTTATGTATAATCAAATGTACAGGATTTTCCAACTCTCCCCAAGTATTAGGCTGCACTAATATATTAAATGCAATAACTATAGAAATAAAACAATTAGTTTCCTTTTGCTAGAAGAGTTTGTTGATCGTTTAAAAATGGTTGCTTTACTGTTTTGAAAGAATTCCTAATTATGTAATTACAAAGAATTTTTGTCTACTGCTTTGAATATTTATAATAAACATTCTATTCAATTTTTAATATTTTTAACCACTTGACTTAATTCAATTTATTTTTAGTTACAAGTTTGTCATTTTCATTTCTTAATATTTTCCAAGAATATACAACATTCAATGCTTTGTGTAGCTACATATAGATATTTTTTAAAATTAATTAACAAATTTTTACTTTAACTTTTTTGATTACTTAGAGATGAAAGTATTATTAGAATCAATGGGTTTCTAGAATTTGTTATTCTATCATAGTTATTTATTTTTTTAAAAAAACCTGCTGTTTTTTGCATTTTTTACCAAGTGTTCTAGTTTTGTATCAACTCTATTTCCTTATCATTCTAATATTTTTCTACCACACTTTGTACTTTAATTTATTCATTGTGAGTTTTTCATAATTTTTTTCAAGATTTTAAGAGTAAATTTATTAATAACTTTTAAAAATACCTTCCCGCCAGTTTTATTTTAAATTTACTTTTCTTTTGATTATTTCACTAGAGCAGTGTAATAATTAATAAAGTTATGTTTTGTATTCTGAAAAAAAATTGTTATATTTTAAATGAATACACTTTAATGAAATAATTTTATACAGCTGTTTCATAATTTAATTGTATTATGCTAATTTTTCTTTCTTTCTGAAGGATGCTTTGCCGGAGTTGCTACCAATTTTTGATGATTTCTTAGACAAAGCTCCCAACGATTCTAGTTATGACTCAGTCAGACAAAGTATTGTTATTCTCATGGGAACTCTTGCTAGACATTTGGACAAAGATGATGATCGTGTCAAGCCTATCATTATAAAGCTTATTGAAGCTTTATCCACTCCATCTCAGCAAGTATGTCTGTATATAAATATATTTATCATTTTTTTCAAATCAACATGTTAAGTCATTATGAACTGGAATATGAATGGTTATTTTAAAAGTTATTGTCTTCAAAATATATTAAAAAAAATTGTGTGAATATCTAATAATGAAGCTCAATAATGTTGACCAAATTTTGTTTTTATAGAAAATGTAAAAATATTGAATTAATTTAGAGTAATTTTTACTCTGTAAATTAAAGAATATGAGAGGTTTATATAAACACAGTAGATGTTGAAACACATGTACATACTATCATTTCAATCTAAAATTGTTAATTGTACTTTTTTTGTTGAGAAATTTGTTTAATAATTCCAAATATCAATGTCTGTAAGTAAGCACATTCTCAAAGACAGAAGTTAATCTAAAAATAATTTCTTAAAATGTAGTTATATTTAATTGTAAAAAGATAAAAAAAAAAAAAAATTTGTTAATTTCCATTTGGGGGCACTTTTAATTGTGCTTTTCAGCTTAATAATACTCATTCAGATTAATAAAATTTACATATTTTAATAGGAAATATATATTTTAGTAACAAGATTATAACATTATAGGTCCAAGAAGCTGTAGCTAATTGCTTACCACCTTTAGTACCTGCAATAAAGGATGAAGCTCCAAATTTAGTCAGTACCCTCTTGAATTTATTATTAGAGTCAAACAATTATGGTGAGCGAAAAGGTGCTGCATATGGTCTTGCTGGATTAGTAAAAGGTCTTGGTATTTTATCTCTGAAACAGCTCAATATAATGAATACCTTAACAACTGCAATTCAGAATAAAAAAAAATACACTCATAGAGAAGGTAACCATTTTTTAAAAAATTCTGTATATATATTGTATAAATATACATTTACAAATTTCTGTATAAATATATTTTTTTTGTTCAAGATTTTGATGAATAATATTGTAAACTAAACATGTTAACTTTTTTTCTGAAAAATCAACAGTTATGTATTATATTGTTTAAATACTAACATCTGGATTTCTACAAATTTTTAATTTATAAAGAGATGATATAAGTGATTTTCTGTCACATGTTTTATTTATAGTTACCATGCTATTTAAGTAGAGATGGGATGAAATGCATAGCAGTAAATTACTGTCTACAAATAATAACTACCTAATTTTGTGCAATTTTTAGGATTAAACTGAAAATCTTAATTTTTTTGATTGATCAACAAGATTTATAAAAATAAAAAAAAATGATTGACATAAATTTTTAAGAAGTCTCCTTTAAAAGAATTTATTAGCCTCAAATATTTTTAGCACAAAATAAATTGCTTGAATTTAATAATTTATTGTATATTAAGATAATTAAAATAAATGAGTTGATATAGTGCAAATGAAATGAAATCACTTTACTAGAAATAAGAATTTTGGCTGCTTTTAACGTAGGAGAGTGGCAGTGGTGGTCATGGTTACAAACTTGTGACAGGCATGTTTGAGCTCCGATATCACTTAAGATCCATTGTGTAGAGCAGGGGTAGGCAGACCTTTTCAGGGTACAGGCTACTTCTAACTTTTTCAAGTTGTTGTGGTCCACTCAGTCTCTAGTCTAGCTGGTATTGGTGTTCCCCAAATATGTTTCTTTTAGTACACACGTCTTAAGTCTTAGTAAGGGCGGTCCCCCTAAAATGTCTTGGTACTCCACTGGTTGATTGCGGACAACTTAATGCCCACCTGTGGTATAGAGGACCTGATGCACATTCAATCTGTTATGACAAAGTCCTCCCATTGGTGTGGAAGTTTGGAGAGGGAGGCCAGCTGAGGTGCTGTCCTTGTTACTTGATCCTAGTTTAAAATTGCAACATTCATTATCAGTAAACCTTGTGTCATTTCAGAGTGTGAAGTAAATTCAAACCAAATCAAATTTAACTTCAATGCAGTGTAATACAGTAATACCTTGACGCTCTACCTTGACTTTTTCAAATCCAGAGTAACGCAATTTTCAAATCTCATTGATTCATCTTTTGTTTGAGAAAAAAATTGGTATTGGGATTGAAGAATTTGCTGATTTTGCCAAGCAAATAAACTTGGAAATGGATAGTGATGACCTTCAAGAACTGTTGCATTCCTACAATCAAAAACTGACAATTGATGAGTTCATAGAAATATATGAGCAAAAGCAGGACATTGAAGACGTCCTTGTCTTTTGACACAGTTCAATCAGAAGATTGAATGATGATTAGGAATTTAATAGAATGCCTTAGTTTAATTGAAAAAAAGGGTTACAAATTTTAGAAAATATAAGACTCAAACAATGAGCATATTTTTTCAACAAAATAGGAAATTAAAAAATTAGTAGTGTTCTATGAGGAAATTTTGTGGGAGAAAAACAAATCTTTGAACCGGCAGACTACTTTGTTAGATTTTATGAAACCTGCTACATCAAAATAACTAACAGCTAACAATTTTGTATGTATGTTATCTGAGATTTTATTGAATATTTTTTTGTAAATTATTTTCTTTTGTTTCCTGCTCCATAAAAAATAACTTGTATGTATTTGTATGCAAAATAATATCCTGACTTATGCGGTTATTACTCAGTCCCACCTATCATGTAATTTCGAGATGTTACTGTATATTGGTAAAAGTTAGCATTTTGACTGTTCAAAATGTCATCATCAGTATGAGATCTCATAAAATACTTGGAAATATAAATTTACCTGTAAATTACAAGAATACACAACTCTATTTTTATTTTTCCTCAAGAAATCTCATTAAAATATTATAAAATGTGCTCCTTACTGTGATTTTATAATAAAAGTAACACTTAACTGTGTGTAAAAACTATATAAACATTACATTTTAAAATGACTTCATTTTAAGTTTCATTTAGCCTGTATTTTATGTTACGGAAATTCATGTGGTTAAAAAAAAATAGTAAAACTAATTTTGACTGAAATTACTCGCATATTTGCAAGATGGAGCTGTAATAAACAACTAAATAAATTTATTAATTGTGTATTGTTTTGCAGCCATTAATAAAATTATGTAGTAAAAGATAAGAATAAGAAATTAGTAAAATTACAAGTAATCAATGTATTTTGCTGATGTATTTAGATTTTTCTTATTACCAAAAATTCAAATCTTTGGGTTACCAGTTGGGGGGTTACCAGTTATTTGATAATATGCCAGTTTTGAACTCTTAACTGGTCTAATGGCAAGCAAAAACCTTACTACTGTATTATTGAGAAATATGCTTGGCGAATTTCAGAGTTCCTTTTTACTTGTATATTAATTTTTGACATTAAGTTTAAAAGAATTTTATTGTTTCTTTCATGATTTTACTAGTGGCTGTGTTCACTATTTCAATGTTAATTTAATTTTACTTATGACTTTTTTTGCATTTTATGTGCCAAAACAGTGATTTATTCATAATTAAAGTGTTGCTTATCCATCTTCATTCCTCTTTAAAAATTTTACTTTGTTATAAAAATCACAATCTAATACTTGAAAAACCTAATTGAAAGTGCTCTAGTTGTCTGTCTTGTATTAGAAATGATCTGTGTATCAAATTTTTCGTGTGAATAATTTGCTAAGAGGTAGCTTTTTTATTGAAATTCAAACAGGTGAGACAGCTAAAATAGATTTAATACAAAGAGAATTATGATTTACTGCTTAATTTTGATGAAAATCAGTATTCTTATAAAATTCGTCCCATTTTTTTAAATGACTCCAATAAAAGTTTTTATTGATACTCAAATTTTATTATAGGTGCCTTATTTGCATTTGAAATGCTGTGTAACATGTTAGGGCGTCTTTTTGAGCCTTATGTTGTTAATTTCCTGCCACATCTTCTTAGCTGCTTTGGGGATAACAATCAATACGTCAGAGAAGTAAGTGTAAATATTTTAAATTTATTAATTCTAGATTTTATTGTGAAAAATAAATCAATTTTATGTTATCAATTTTATGTATCAATTTTATGTATGTTATCAATTTTTATCAATTTAATGTATCAATTTTCAAGTTTACTAATTTTCATTTTACTTTAAGGCAACAGATGCCACAGCAAAAGCAGTTATGAGTCGTTTAAGTGCTCATGGTGTGAAACTTGTTTTTCCATCCTTAATTAAGGCTTTAGAAGAAGATTCCTGGCGAACAAAATCGGGTAAATTATTTAACTAAGCTCTAGCTTTTATTGAAGATTTATTTCATATGGATTAGATAATGTCTTAAAATTTTGCCTTTTGATCTTGATATTTACTTTTGCTTCATTATTATTTAAGTAGGTTAAAAAAAGTATTAGTTTGTTGATTTAAAAAAAATAGTGCCCAAAATGAATAATCTTTGTGTATATTTATAATTATACATGTTCTTACCTTTTCTAAATGTAAATTTGGCTTTTTTAAGTACAAAAATGTGTATAAATTTTAATTTGTATTTAGTTATCTAAATCTTAATTATCTAATCCATTCATTGGAGAACTTCATAGTGTAATTAACTCACATTAGAAATGTTTCAGATGATATAATACTACATATAGAGGGATATTGTGTTATGTATTTTCTAAGGAATAGCTTTAGATTAATTTGCCATCTCTTCTGAATCAATTTATATTTGATTCACTGATGATATATAATCATCAAAGCATTCTAATAACCTTTATTTTAAGCCAAACTTGTAATTATTAGTACTGAATTTCAAGTTTTCTTTGTTTTTTATTTATCCACTTTTAATTTCTTGGAATTTTTGAAGGATTTTTGAAACTGTTGGAACTTTAATTGCTTGCAAAGTATTAAATTTTTACATTAATGTTCATCATGTTTTTTTTTTAAAATTTTATTTAATAAAGGAACATATTATTTTATAAAAATCTCTCAGTAAACTAATGTTCTGTACAAATTTATATGAATCAATTTCCTTTTAAGCTTAATTTTAGATTCTTTATTCTTGAGAACATGCTATTTTCTGAACTTATAATCTTATTATTTCAAAAAAATTTCTAAAAATTAGATTTTTTTTGCATGTATTTTTTTTAAATCTGTAAATCCCCCCCCCCCCAGATTTTAATTGTTCAATTTATAACTGCTCTTAAAAGTAAAAATTTGTTTTGTAATGTTTACAAGTCCTTCCTAATTTTTTAATTTTATTGTAAAGGCATTGTGTATATATTTCCCTGAATTTGTTAAGTTATATGTTAATTAGTTATGTTAATAGTTATTTATATGTAAACTTTGAATGCCTTCTTTAAAATTAACTGTTTTTCAATTTGAGAAAAAACTAGAAAAATAAAACAAAGTTAGAAAATTTTGATTAACAAAGTTAATTTATTAATTTCATCTTTATTAATTTTTCTCAAAATATCAAATGTGAAATTTTTCATGCATACATGAAAGAATAGAAATTTCTTTAAGATGCAGTCCCTTGAATGAAATCTGGCATATGGAGACTGTTGTAATGAAAATAATGCAAATGGGAAAAATGACTTCTCTTTATGATAATAATAAAAAATATGAATATTGGCTAATGATGAATTTATTAGCTTATTTAATTGATAATGAAATAATGTGTTAATGAATGAAAGATGAATAAATATAATACTTTGAAAGCATATATTATGAAATAAATATGAATATGTTAATGTTTGCCATTATTTTAGGTGAGAAAGTTTTCTGATCAATTCAAAATATTATTTATGTAACTGCTTCTTTAATTGTTACGATTGTAATCTTTACAATATATTTAAAGCAATTTTAAAAATATTTCTGTGAAGATTTTATTAAATTTCTGATTTGAAATGTGTGATATACTATATTTATAATTTTTTTAAGTGATTGATTATATTTTGGATACTTCAAAAATAAATAAAAAATTGCATTACAATGTATTATATAACTTAATACAGTGGTTCTTAACCTTTTTAAGCCGCGACCCAAATTTGAGAAATATGTTCATGTTGCGACCCCAAAAAAAAGTCACAATTTTTTCATTGCTTTATTTTAGATCGTATTTTTAAAAAATCTTCAATCCTACGATGATGATTTTTTTTAACTTACAAATTTTTTATTTATTTTTTTAATAATAAAGATAAACAAAAGTACTTTTCGATCCAAGGAAAATTTAATTAATAATCAAGTGTTTTTAATAATTTGTATTGACCAAATTAAAATATATTTATAACTTTTTGAAAATAATTGACATTTTAACTTATTTCTAAAAAAAAAAATATCAATACATATGTTAAGTCTTTTAAATTTTAAATGCAAGTCATACAGTTTTAATGAGAACCTTGTGCTTGAATACATTTTGAAAGATCTTCAAACCTCGGTTGAATGCTTGTCAAGGAGCACCTTATATTTTTTTCAGGATTTAACTTGTTCCGGTAATTGTTTTTGATTACACACAGAGCCGAAAAACCAGCCTCACACATATATGTTGTTGAAAAGGGCAATAATACTTTTAGGGCTTCTTTAACAATTATTGGCTTTTCAGTTTTTAATTTTAACCAGAAAGCACATAAAGATTCAGTGTTTTTGTAGAAATTGTATCGAAGTGCTTGGTCACTTTGTATTTCTATTAATTGTTCTTGAAATTGAATAATATTTACAAATTCCTCATGCAAATCACTTACATCAAAATTAAATGGCATTCGAACCCAGTTATATTTGAAAACATCGTCTGCAGGGAAATATCGATCAAAGTCTGCTATTATTTTTTCTAAATGATTAATAATAATTTTCTGTATTTCAAAATCTGTGATATCAATATTATTGTCTTCAACAAGTAAATTAAGAGTCGGGAATGAAGCAATTTTCTTTACTTCAACCTTATTTCTCCATAATTTGAGTTTATTTTTAAAACATGTAACTTTTTCAGTTAATTCAATAATAGTATGATTACGTCCTTGCATAGACGTATTTAGATTATTTATTTCAAATAAAATATCTGACAAATAAGCAACTTGAGTAATCCATTTCAACTCGGAGAATTTAAATGCTAATGGGTGTTTCTTTTCTCTCAAAAATAATTCGACTTCTGTCCGTAATGATAATACTCTTTGAACAACTTTGCCCCGGGACAGCCATCTAACTTCAGAATAATATAATAAATGTTCGTATTCTGCACCAAATTCGAAACACAGTTCGTGGAAAATTCTACAATTAAGAGCTCTTGATTTGATAAAATTGACTACCGCAACAATTTCATCCAAAACGATACATAATTCGGGTGATAATTTTTTTGAAGCAAGATTTTGTCTATGTAACAATGAATCGATATAATTTGTGGATTCATTTGTTTTGCTCTTGTCGAAAATCCCTTTTGAGATGCTGTCATGGCAGCTGCACCGTCGGTGCAAATACTGAAACACTGATTCCAATTTAATCCTTCTTCTTTAAAAAACGAATCGACCATAAGAAAAATATCTTCACCTCTAGTTGTTGACATTGGTTTGCAAAATAAAATGTCCTCCTGTATATCTGTTAAACCTGGATACCGCACATAAACCATGAGTTGAGCATCTTTACTTACATCTGTCATTTCATCCAGTTGATTACTAAATAAACCAGCAATTTTTATAGCAGAAATAAGTTGATTCTTAATATCAAATGACATATCATTAATTCATAAACGAATTGTATCATTTGATAATGGTATCTTTTGTAATTTCTTTGAACTTTCATCTCCGCATATGATACGTGCCATGTCAATGGCAGCAGGTTTTATAAGTTTTTCAGCAATATGGGGTTTCTTTTGTCTTGCAATAAATATGCCAAGCCTCATGAAAAGAAGCAAGTGTAGCTTTTTTGGCAGAATTCATAAAACCACTACTACTTGGTGCATCCAAACGCTGTCTTTTTAAATGGGCTTCTTTTCTTTCGAAAAAAGTACGATCTTTTCCTGTTTTGCATCAAAATGTCTTTTAAGTTTGTTCGGTTTCATCGATTCATTACTTAATATTTCACTGCACAACACGCATTGCGGCTTGTTCACTCCTCGATCATAAATGCAAGTAAAACCTAATTCTAAAAATGCATCCTTGTATTCACGTTTTGCCGTTATTAGGGTGATTACAATTTTACAATACACACTGCAGCTTGATCACTCCACTATTAATAATAAGACAAAATTTGTTTCTAAAATGCTTGTATTCACGTTTCACTGTTATTCACAACACAATACGCAGAAACGAGTTTTTGACAGAGCTTACTGAGTCTGCATGCACGCAAAGCAAAGGCATGTGTATTACCAACACCTCCTAGAAGAGAAAGCCTCAGGACAGGAATTGGACGTCACTTCCGGAAGGCCATTCGCGAAGGGCGGTAAAACCGAAACATTGTATTAGGGAATAACTCTTCTAGGAGATGTTGGTATTACTTATTATTTGGTGTATTACTAACTTTTTTGGTTCGACTCAGCGCGACCCAAGAAATATGCTTCGCGACCCAATTTTGGGTCGCGACCCATAGGTTAAGAACCACTGACTTAATATATGATTATTTTTCAACTGTTGGCACTATTGCAAAATGTTGAGTATAAAAGTATTTTAATAAGGAACAAAATGGATAGTGATAAAGGTTTTATCTGAACAGCTTGTTCATGAATAAAAATTTTTGGTTGTATATAATACTAAAAGGTACCTTTTTTAAAAACTTATATTAAAATTTGTTTCTATAAGAATTTTAGATCTTATGTTTTAAATTTAAAAATATTTTTCAGGTTCAATCGATTTACTTGGTGCTATGGCTTTTTGTGCTCCTAAACAATTATCTTCTTGCTTACCAAGTATTGTACCTAAATTAATTGAAGTTTTGTCTGATTCTCACTTAAGTGTTCAAAAAGCAGGCGCCCAAGCTCTGGAACAAATTGGATCAGTCATTAGGAATCCTGAAATTCAAGGTTTGTATTGTATTGTTTTTACATTAAAAATACCTGATATATTTCATTTAAAGGTCAATAGAATAAAAATCTTTCAATTTTGAGTGTCTTGTTCATAGATGTACCTTAAAAGATATATCTTTTAATTTTAAGAAAATTAACAACTTGAGAGGTATCTTTGATTCACAAAAATAAAAATGTAGAAAAAAATAATTCCCCTGCTTATTTCGTTTCTCTTATTTCCATTGCTAAATTAGCATTTGTTATTTGTAATTGGTTGTGGCTCTTTTATATTGTAATGGAAATACATGAAAGCTATTGTGACAATGGATCCCACAATCCTCAATCTTGATGGGATAATACCAGATTTGGTGCTTCAATTTCGAACTTCTATATATGGCATTGTTAGAACTTTGTACCTTAATAAATGTTGTGTGCTGTATTGGGATGTTTGGAAAGAGAGACAAGGCTTGTACCTTCTAATCTCAGAATACAAATCCATTACTTTATCAATCAGGCTGTTGCAATCCTTATACATGTAAGTAATGATATATTTTAATTATGCTCATAAATTATAATAAAAAAAACATATATAATCACATGCAAAACTTTCTCTGATTCATGAATGCATATAGCTTAAAATAATATGCAAATTTATATAAAATTAAAACAGAAAAATCATATTATTCAGATTTGATATTTATTTTCTTATTCTGAGTTAATTTCTGATAAGAGAAGAGCGAAATGAATTTTGTGTCGGATAGTGATAAGTAAAAAAAGACTTTCTTAATTCTGTTTGAATTACTGAAGCTCTCACAACAAATGACTGATTGTATCCTTAGATATGACAATGTAAAAATTGTGTCTAAAATTTTTCATGTAGACATAAAAAGAATTGGAATGCTTTAAAGTAATTTTAAAAAATGTTATTAGTTATTGCAAAATATGCCTATGATTCTCTGTGGTAAAACATTCGGTATCCTTACTCCTTTATTCATAGTGGATCAAGTGGTAGTGGCTAAATGGATAAATATTTAATATTGAATGACCCAATGTAAATGGTAATACAGTCGACTCTCGTTAATTCAAACCTTCGATAATATGAATCTCTCGCCAATTTGAAGTAAATGCTCAACCCCTAGAAAAGCACTTGATATTGCAAACTAATACAATACATTTTGGTACACTCAATATTTCAAAGTAAAATCTGCAGCTGGCCAGACTACAACACGTAACAAATCGAAGTTATATAACTCTCAACAATTTGAACACTCACTCTCATGTAGAATCTTGTAGCAAACAAGTTAGAGCGTACATGTTTTGTGTTGTGCTGTCTCTGCGCCTCTCCCTTGTATCGTAGCTCCTTCGATTACCATGTGTTTGCCATCCCTTCATTGAGTTTCCTGTTTCTCAGGCAAAAAGACACTTTTATTGCTTTCCTTCTACGAGTGTACAATAAACTGGCCGCAATTGTTGTCAGCCGTCTATATCTTTTAACATGTGACCTTGCTACACATGTGTTCAGAAAGGTTGGTCCGCTATTATGAAGAAGAGATGAGTAGGATTGTTTATTTGCTTCAGAGGGACATGACGATTTATGACTCATCTGTGTGATTTATGGAATGTAACACCAAATAGGGCATGGGTCGAACTGGACTCCTGCCTTGAAGAACCAATGGTGGTGGAGACAGCACCTGGGAGAACTGAGTGCGAAATGATTTTATTTGCAATGTGGAATGGAAGAGATTTGGAAAGATGTAAGAGAATTTTTTTAGAGGTTAAGAAAGACAGAGTGGAAAGTAAAAGGGGAGTGAGAAAAAAGGAAAAAACTGGTTGGATTTTGGTGAACTGATTAGGCAAAATGAGCCAATGTCGATACTATTAAGTATACCCCATAACTAAGTGTGAAACTGGATATGCCTTGTGTTAATTTTAGATTCTAAATTTTAAATTAAAAATATTATATTACTAAATTTGTGGTGATTCACGTTCGGTACCTGTTAATTTTGATAAACCTTGAGTCTCTACTATACACCCCATCTCAGTGTTGCTTCATGACATGAAGGGAACTTAATGTCTTCTTTTAAAAAGTACAATTACTTAGCAATTTTTGAAAAGCAAAAGGTGATAGAATAAGAAGAAAAAGATGACAGGAAGATCATTGTAGGCAAAGTATTTGGAATCCCACTGAGTTCGCTCTCCACTGTTTTGAAGAATAAAGAGAAAATTGTTAGTGCATTTTCAAGTAGAGTGAGAAAACGTGTTAGTACTGGTAATTTTCCACATCTTGAACAGTGTTTAAATAAATGAATGAGACAGTGTTGAGGACAGGATACTCCGGTGGGTGACTTTTTATTGAAAAAAAAAGGCTAAAGCATTCGCAAAAGGATTAGGAGTAGAGTTTTTGGCTAGTGAGAGATGGCTTGCAAATTTTAAGAAAAGGAATTGGTTAGTCTTCAAAAAAATGTGCAGGGAATGCTGGAGTGTTGACATTAATGTTTGTTCTACTTGGTAGAACTTACTTTCAGATTTAATAAAGGGGTACAATCCATGCAATATTTTCAAAAGGGATGAAACCAGATTCTTTTTCTGATGTATGCCAAAGAAAACAAATTCCATGGAGGAAAACATAGCAGGGAGAGGTTAACTGTTTTACTGGCTATAGACATGAACTGTCCCAAAAAGAGGACTCGTTTTTGTCATAAGAAAACCTTCAAAATCTGTTTTTCAAGAGCATGAGAGCGTTTCCTACCACATACTGCTCAAACAAGAAGAAATGGATGACTACTGAACACTTAAATGAATGGTTGGTTTCATTGAAAATGGATATGAAAAGCCATAACAACATTCTCTTATTTTTAGACAACTGCATTGTGTCCAATAACACAGCCTTTATCAAATGTAAAAAAAACCTCTTAATTTTTCCCTCCAAACTCCACTTTAAAACTTCAGCCACATGATCAAGGCATCATGCATAATTTTGAAACTTTTTGTTTGCGTGAAGTCATTAAAAGCATTTGGATTACCTCGAAAATCAGCAGAATGTAACTATTTCCCTTTTAATGGCTTTGATCATGATCAACAAGGTTTGGAGAGCTGTCACTCCTTTGGCAATTCACAACTGTTTTAAAAAATCAGGCTTCCCCATACCGAATCTGGTTGATGTGCATGATATATAGAATGTAATGCTGAACCATCCATTTGGGAAGCTCTTTCAGTTCAAAATTTTACATTTGATGACTCTTACGCAGATTGACATGGACATCACTATTTGGGGAACCCTATTTGATGTTGAAATTGTGACTTTGGACCACACAATAACACAGAAAGTCAAGAAGACGAATCGGATGAATTGACTTCGATAAATTTGACAGAAGCTATAGTGTCACTAAACACAAGTGGCCGCGGTAGCTGAGTGGTCTAGGCATCGGATCGTGGCTAGCATGTGATGAGTTCGATCCCAGTACCACTGAAGACCCGCCGTGTAGGGGAGCGATGCACGTTAAATCTGTTGAGAGCTCAAACGCCCTTCCGTTGGTGTGGTGTGGTAGTTAGGAGAGGGGGTTCCAGCTCGGGTGTCGTCCGCGTCACTTGACCATGGTTCAAAATTACGCGGACCGTCCCCAAAAGCCCTCATGTAGCTGAACAGTGGGACGTTAATATTCACTCTCTCACTCAGTCACTAAACACAAACTACAAAATTTTTTCTTTCAAAATCATGTTGATGTGGACATTTTTCAAACTTCATTTATCCTAGAAAAATCTATTGACAAAGTTATATTGAATGCCACAAAACAACAACAACAAAAAAGATAACAGATTTCTTTCATCAAAAAGGATTAACTATGTGCAGTAGGTATTCTTTTAATAATTGTTTTTAATACATAAGTGTATTCTTTTAAAACAGGACTTTTAATTTCTAAAGAAATTTATACTGTATAATATGTACTTTTTAAAATAATTTTATACATATGTACAATGGTTGCTTTATTACCTAGTTTAAAATGTAAATGTGTTAAAAAAATTTCTCTTCATGTATTTTGGGAGTCTTTTCCTACCCTCTTGATAATTCGAAGGTTTTCATTGGTCCCTCCAACAAATTATGAAGAGTTGACTGTATATTACTTACAAAGGTGGTTAGATGTATAGAAATCAGTTCCCTGTGGATTATATCTTTCATATCAAGATTAAAAATAATTGAAAACATTAAAAATTCTTCTCTATATGTAGTTTTTAAAACCTATTTATGTTCTTACTTACTTTGAACCATACTTTAAAGTGTATTTCTGTTGGCAGATTTTTCTCCCTTTCAATCTTAATAAATTATTTGTGGGAGATAAGTTAAATAAATGTGTTTTTATTTCAAAATGAGCTTTATTTCATGCACATGCATTTTCCATGCTCTTAAAATGCAGAATATAAATTAATGAAAATTTATTTTACGTATTGTTTTTGTATTCAATTTTATAGCTATTGTACCTACTCTTTTGGATGCTTTGCAAGATCCTGCTAAAAAGACATCACCTTGCCTAGCAGTTTTGTTAGATACACAGTTTATTCACTTCATTGATGCTCCTTCTCTTGCCTTAATTATGCCTGTTGTGGAACGAGCTTTTCAAGACAGATCAACTGAAACACGAAAAATGGCTGCTCAGATTATAGGCAATATGTATTCTCTGACTGATCAGAAGGTAAACTGATATGAATTTTATTTATATGAAAAGTAAAAAACTGCAAGGATTTGAATATTGTAAGCTTTTTGTGCTTTAGTTTTTTAATAATTTAAAAGAAAAGATAGTTAGCAAATATTAATATAGCTTTGTAGTTCTTTATAGTACAGTATTGTAACTACATTATTTCTAAAGGATTAAAAAAAAAGTAGTTTGATACATAAAATAAACCTTTCTTTATATTTTACAAGTTCTTAAGTTTTGAACTATCTCATTGCAAATGCATCTTATCCATTAATCATATTGTTTTGTTCAAATTATTTTCTTCTACTGTAAGGTATATTAAAGTAAGGATGCACATAAGATATAAGAGGCTTTAGATCGAGATGATCATGACCTTTGTTTACTTTCATTGTGTATTGTCAAATAAACTTCTTACATTTTGGAATAATGATAAATATATCCCTTTTCTAGAATACTTGTAAGGAAATGAAAACAAAACTCATTTTTAAGTTTTAATTTTTTAAAATTATTTAGTTTAAAATTACTATTTTTGTCTACCTGATTTATTCATTTTCCTCTTGCAGCTAAAATTAATGAGATATCAAAACTAATAGAAATATATTCTATTATAGCTTGTATTTTTGTTTTGCTTTAAAATTATTTTTTTAATCATTAAGTTGGCTATTTTTTATTTTGTAGCTTTAAAACTGCTTTAAAAGAATTATAAAACTATAAATTATCTGTAAATTTTTTCAGGATTTATCCCCTTATCTGCCAAGTATTATTCCAGGTTTAAAACAATCATTATTGGATCCTGTACCAGAGGTTAGTATATATTTTTAAAAACTTTTTGGATGCTTGAGATATGAAATACTGTTCTACTCAATTATAAATATATTTATTTATAGGTCAGAAGTGTATCTGCTCGGGCATTAGGTGCTATGGTTAAAGGTTTGGGTGAAAGTAGTTTTGATGATTTATTACCTTGGCTTATGCAAACACTTACTTCTGAATATAGTTCAGTTGATCGATCTGGTGCTGCTCAAGGTATATTTTAATTGTATATTATTTTTCTTCTTGCAAGTTTTATTTTTAATTTTTCATATGAAAGTTATTTAAGTTAATTTATTGAATAATTTTAATCCTTTTTAAATATGTATTATCCCTTCAGGACCACAAGATTCTCCCTTTATTGTCCACACTATCCTGTGATCATTCGGTCTGTCCACTGTAGCTTGTGATTCGAATTTGGAATATTTTAATTTTTAAATGGCATTAGATGGCAGTTGAAGAACGCCCCCCCCCCCGAATGTTTCATAGAACTTTGACTTTCAATATTTGCTCTGGGTTCCAAGTTTTTTTTAAAATTGATCAGATATTTATAAATAAAAACTGCATGTGTTTTATTCTTTTGTGAGAATGGGACATTTGAAGGTTTGTGATTTACTGTGCTCTAGATTTCTGTTTATATTTTGAGAAAATGGGGGGGGGGGCAGAGGATGGAAAGTTTGTGAGCAGATTTATCATTCTACAACTGCTGAAAATGAATGAATATTTTTTGAATTTGAACAAGTGACTCAATTTAAATACTTGGACACAATTGTAAATAATAGTAATGACATAAAAATTGAAATCAAGATGGCTAACAAATGTTATCATGGATTGCAAAACCAGTTTAAACCTAAATACATAAATAGCAAAACTAAAATACAGTTATACAAGAATGTAGTAAGGCCAATTATTTTGTACGGCAGCAAATGTTGGACAGTTAACAAAGAGGATGAAAAAAATTTTTGGTGCAGTTAGAGAAAACGAAATCTGAAGAATACAATACGACCTTGAACTTCAATCAAAGTTCAGAGAACCTAACATGGTCAAAGGGATCAAGGCTTCCCAAATAAGGTGGACATGTATTTTGATATAGCAATGAAAATCCTGTTAAGAAAATAACTTTCCAAGCTGCAGAGGGGAAAGGAAGAGAGGAAGATAAAGGTGGATAGATAAAGTAGAAAGGTGGTTGAAGGACTTGGGAGATAACACTGATGGAGGGGGAGGGGGGGGACTGGTAGATCAAGATGGTCTGACTGAGACAGCCCTGGTTAGTAACCGGCTATAGTACTTGGAAAGAAGATTAATTGTTTAGGGGGGGGGGTTTGCTAGATAGTATTTAGTATATTTTGGATCAGTTTTATTTCTGTCAGCATGACAGGAAGAGTGAAATATTTAATTGAGATTTCTCTAAATCGATAAATGAACCAGATAGTGAAATAAAAGATTTTAATTTTTAAATATAAGTTGTAGAAAAATTTAGCAATTGAAATCATTCATATAATTGATGAGGGAGGCAATTTAGGTGCGAGGCCTGAACGTTGTTTTAAAATATAATATAAATTTCAAAATTTTTAAATATTAAGCAATGATGATGGAAGAATATAGTGAACATTTTGTCTTGAGAACATGAAAAAGTGGATAATTCCCCCCCCCCCTTTTGTTAAAGATCTTTACTACACAATTTTGGATATTTTCAAGTTTTGACAATTGTACACAATTTAGGAGTATTTTTATGCAATTTCTTTTTGTATTAAGCATAGTTTAAAAAGGTTTCTGAAAACAACTAAATCTTCATTTGTGTATAATACTGTAATTTTCATAATTGTCCCCCTCCCCCCCTCTTTTTGGATGGGGAGGGAAAACTTAGTTTGTATACATAAATTTATGTTGGTTTCTCCTTTTCCCCCCTCTGATTTTTAAATTTATTAATTTTCAGAATTTCATGAACAATTTAAACATTTTCCACTGTGGAGGAAGTAAAAACTAGATTACATTTTTTATTAGTGAAGTGTTTATAATAAGATGTTTGAATCTACTCTCACATTGAGGATTATTTTAAAATTATTCTTGTGAATATAATTATGGATCAAAAATTAATTTAAAAAAAATCTTGTTTAGGTCTAAGTGAAGTGATTGGAGGATTGGGTATAGAAAAGTTACATTCCTTTATGCCTGAAATCATAGCTACAGCTGAAAGGATGGATATTGCTCCTCATGTTAAAGATGGTTATATAATGATGTTTATTTACTTACCAATGGTTTTCAAAAAGGATTTCACACAATATATTGGTGCAATAGTTACTCCTATTCTGAAGGTATTTAATTTCTTAGTTAGCTTTGTATATTTTTTGAGTTATAATTTGGCATAAAGTTAATTAGTTCAATTTTTATTTCTTGGGATTTTTTTAAATAAGTTATTTAACTATTTTTGTAAAGTTTTAAAGTATTCTTTGATTCTAATTGAAGCTATTTTTTTTAGAAATATTAACACAGATTTATACTTTTGTATAATCAGTAATATTAATGTAGTATGTAGAAATTTAATTGGCATTTCTCAAAAACTTTTTAATTTTTTCCAAAATTTATATGGCATAATGATATAATAAATAAATTAAAAGGTTTTTTGAATATTAACTGTTTTGAAATTATTTTGTTCCATAAAGTTATTTCTTTTAATTCAGATGTTTATGGACATCTTTTAAATTCATATGCTAAATATAGTGTTGAAAATGCCGGAAATGGAAATTACCTTATAAATGTGTATAATTAAGATTTTATTTAAGAAAATGGTTTTCTATATAAATGGTAATAACTTCATTAAATATACATGTAAGATGCTTTTAGAATTTAATACAATGCATCATTTTATATCTTCAAGTGTTAAAAGATATGGTATTTTAATATATTTTTCCTTATCATATAAAAATTGTTTTTAAAAAATTAAATTGGTGATAAAAATAAATGTTTTAAGATTTTTGAAACATTTCTAGAAAAACTAATTTTACTTATCATAAAATAAAAGGGTGGGAGGACTAGATAATATTTTTCATATAATTAACATATCAAAAATTTATATATTAAGGCTTTAGCTGATGAAAACGAATATGTGAGAGATACTGCTTTAAGAGCTGGTCAAAGGATTGTCAACATGTATGCAGATACAGCAATTATGCTTCTGCTTCCTGAGCTTGAAAAAGGACTTTTTGACGAAAATTGGAGAATCCGTTACAGTTCTGTTCAATTGTTGGGTGATTTGCTTTACAAGATCTCAGGTTTGTTTAACCTTTTTCAAAAAATTATATTTGCAAATCACATCGTATGTGGTTAATTCTTTTTTCAGTGTGTATTGCCAGTTTAGAATAATGAAGAAATGGGTAGAAATTTAAGAACAATTGTTAATTTTTGTGAATTATTTCGTTGTAACTTCAGTTATTATATGATAGGTGTATCTGGTAAGATGACTACAGAAACTGCTGATGAAGATGATAACTTTGGGACTGAACATTCTCAAAAAGTAAGTAAATTTGTTTTAAATATGTTCTCTTAGTGTTGTAAAGAATATATATTTGTATAATTTGTTTCATGAAATAAACTTGACTTTTTATATATATACTTACAGATATATCCAAGCATATTTTTCCTTGAACTAAAAATGGATTTTTTTTAGCAGTATTCTGTGTAGTATTCATTTTAGTAAACTTTAAACTTAAATCACAAATTGAATTTATCTTTTATATAAGTCTTCAGAAATAGTTTGAATTATACTCAGTTTTATTAAATTTTAATGCAAAAAAAAATTGAGAGTAAAACATTGAAGATTTTAACATATATAATATTTAATTTGTACTTTTATGAATCTCTGTAGTGTTTAGTAAATTGTAAATATAATACTATGCACTGAATGAAATTGTGTTAAATGGTGTTTTAAATCATAAAACAAATTGGATTTTAATATAATTACAGCAATATTTGGCTTTTTACTATGAAATCTTAAATCGTTATTCATAACTTGGATAAAATAAAGAAATAATTCTTTCACAGGCTATTTTGGGTTCACTTGGTGCTGATCGACGGAATCGGGTATTGGCTGGACTGTACATGGGCAGGTCAGATGTGGCCCTTATGGTTCGACAAGCAGCCTTACACGTGTGGAAGGTTGTCGTAACAAATACTCCACGAACTTTGAGAGAAATTCTTCCCACACTTTTCTCCCTGTTGTTGGGATGTTTAGCCAGTAACAGTTACGATAAACGACAAGTACTATTTTTATTTATTTTTTCAATAAAATATTCATGTCAATTTTATTATTCAAATATTTTTATTTTTGATGTCTTGAATTGCTTTTGTAATCTTGTAAAAAAATTTTCACTGTAAGATTGCTGCTCGTACATTGGGGGATCTTGTGCGTAAACTTGGTGAAAGAGTTTTACCTGAAATAATACCTATTCTCGAAGATGGTCTCGATTCTGAAAGACCTGACCAAAGACAAGGTGTTTGTATTGGATTAAGTGAAATAATGGCTTCAACCAGTCGAGATATGGTCTTGTCTTTTGCTGGTAGTTTAGTGCCCACTGTTAGGTAAGAATATTAAAAAAATGTCTCAAGTTGTTACTTTTTTTGGAAAATGTTTTTTTTTTTTTTGCTTATTATGCTTTAAATCTATAATGTAATAGATTAGTTTTAAAAAAAATTAAAGAGATTTTTTCTTTCACAATTAAAAGCAAGCTAAGTATAGTTTAAAAGTTAAAGCTAACTGTATTAAAAAATATTTATGGAACTTGGCATCATTTTAAAATATAAATTTTTGAAGATTTTTTAAATAATTACTCCAATTTAATATAAAATGTCTGTTTTGGAGAGAAATATTAT
>BMAO01034593.1:0-119696 GCA_019973975.1 Trichonephila clavata
TATAGCCTCTACGCTGCCATGTGCCATCCACAATATGCCACATTTTACAAAATCAGATGAAAAATTTTCTTTTATATCCCCAATTTCAGTAGCAGCTTTTTTCATGGATTCCTCAGTTACTCCCTGAACCACTTTTAAAAGCTTTGCTTCCTGATTTTTGAAAGCAGTTTTTGTCTCAGTCGAGGCAAATTTAATGTTGAGCATAATTTAAATGCACCAGCAAAAACCCTTGCCTATCTGCCGCATACAATATACTAGCCTGGTATTTATGACTGGTGCATTTACAACTTTTTTTGATGAAGCAAATGCAAAGAAAAAGTCACAGCATTTACATTTTAGTGTAAAATGAGAGCATAATCCATACATGGAATCTTCAAAAAGCTCTACTTTTTCAGCAAAACATTTTGGGCAGCAAATTTGAGAAAATGCATCCACAATAAGCTCAAGATCAATGATTCTGTTACCAAACAGAGGACCAGGCATTTCTTCTGCAGTTGACATACTCTCATTTCCCAATTTTGAAGAACTAGCAGTGCATTCAGGAACAGGTGTTGAATTGCTGTTATTTTCGGAAATTTTTGTGTAATTTTTTTCCAAAAAAATTGTCTCTTACGCTTTCTAGCAATACTTTTAACCATTTTCAAGCAAAAATAAAACAGAATAGAATTATTTTTTAACTTTCTACGCTGTCGATTCTTTCAGTATGAAAATCAAACATATATGTAAACAAAGTCACTAAACAACAAATTTGATGCCAGATTTCCTACATAAAAAAGGAAAAATGTATTTCCAAATGCATTTATATTTATTCTCAAATATTCTATTTTAATTTCTGACAAAATATTTGTATATTAATTTTCATATTTCATGTCATATACCATGAAAGAGAAACGTAAACAAACAATTTGGGCCACTTCCGGTTAGCAGAAAGGCATTTCCGGTCAGAGAAATGCATGATCAAGTAATATTAAAAAAGCTATAACTTGGCTTCTAATTAAGCTAGAAACAAAATTTTTACAGATTTAGAAAGATAAAAGATTGAATTTTAATACTTGATCAAAAACGAAAAATCGATATTTTGACCGAAAATTGAGTTTTAAAGGTGTTCTGTCACCTTAATAAGACGTGTGGTCACCTCTGACAGCCAGGCACGCTGCGCAGCGATTTACCATACTTGCTATGAGATGATGAATGAGTTGTGGGCTCAAACGGTTCCCAGCTTCTTGGAGAGCTCTCTTCAGTTTTGTAAGAAGCTTGGTGGGTGCGAAAGGGCTGCAATTCGTCTCTAGAGCATATCCCATACATGCTCGATAGGATTTAAATCAGGGGAGTTTGCAGGCCACGACCTGCGCTGGATGTTTTCATTTCAAGGGAGTCATCAATCAGCACCGCTCGGTGACATGGCGCATTATCATCCATGAATATGAAATCAGGGCCGACAGCACCTCAAAACCAGCAACCATAAGGCTCAAGAACTTCGCCTCTGTATCTTTGAGCAGTCACAGACCCCGTGTTAAAGAAATGGAGGTATGTGCGGCCGTCCATAATGATGCCGTCCATAATGATGCCTGTCCTCCCCTTGATGAAAAATGATGTCTTTACGTTATGTTTCTTGGTTCAAAACGTGTTCCATGTTCTCTACATATCGTTAGCTGCCGAGAATCACTACTCAGACTAAACCGGGATTCGTCACTGAACATCACATTGGCCCACTCTCCCACACGCCAATGTTGATACTTCAAAATCCAGTTCAAACGAGCGCGTTTATGCGCAGACGTGACGGGAATGCAAACTGCTGGTCTTGTGGCACACAGGCCAGCATGATTGAGGCTCCTGTAAACAGTTTGTCTCGAAATTCGTATTACTGTGGCGACTGTGAGCGCCGAACCCAGTGCTGTGGCAGTACTGCCCCTCTGACGTCGCGCACTTATTACCAGATATCGGTCTTGGCGAGGGGTTGCTACTCTTGGTCAACCTGATACTGGTTGTCGGTTAACATCTCCCGTTCTTTGAAACATCTGCCACAGTCTTGAGATCACAGACTGGTCCACATTCAGAATTCGAGACACTTCAGTAGGTGATTGTGAGGATTCCAGCATTCCAACGATTTAACAATAGTAAGTAAATTTGTGAATATTTGCTTCAAACAGCAAATTATTTAATCGAATGACATATTTTATACGATTTCTTTAATTAGGAAAACTACAATTGTAAATAACTGATATTGTGAAACATACTTGTCTAAACGATTTATTATAATCTATGTCCTATTTTAGCTTCTAAAAGTAATTCTGGTTTATTAAACTATAAAAAATACAAACACATGTTCTCTCCAAGCAGTTAATGACTTTGAGTTTTTGCTCTTTTTTTGTACAGATAAGGTATTTTACAATAATTATAAGAAAAAAATTATGTCTGATTAATTTTAAATATTCCATATTATTTTAATTTTACTCCTTATTTTTTTATATTACCTACAATTCCTTTTTTTAATTAACTATGAACCTAAAAATAAGTCGGATTTCGATTTTGGGAAGTCGCTGAATCCCGAAAATAGTTTCTTGCTTAGAAAATTTGTTAAATACAGATTCATTTTTCAATATACTTTATGAACTACATAAAACAAATTTTAAATTCATAAAAACTATATATTATTTTTAAAAGCTATTATTATTCACAATATCTTTCTTATTGGAAATTAATTTATTTTTATTTTATATGTTTTACCCATCAGATGGACTAAAAAACATTTTGCAGGAATATGTATTTTCATCTTTAAGAAATAGTTTATATAGCTTAAATTTATTAATTTGTAACGGCATATTTTCTAATTTTATGCCCACAAGTAATGCTATGCATATATTGTTTAAAACCAGTAAATTTCAAACGTATTCTACTACATAAGTCTTTAAATTTAATTAGTGATGAAATCTGTTAATTTTTTTTCTCTAAAAATTACGGCAATTTTTTGGCCCTAGGTGAGTAAAGCAACTTGGAAAACCAGTTCAAGATTCTTGACCACAATATGATGAGATGGAAAAGAAGATAATTTGAAAAATATATCGAAATATACTTTAAAAATACGAAGTAAAATATCAAAACACGTGGGAAAAGGATCGTTAAATAAAAAATTCCCTTCATTATTTGGGGCGACGAAAATAGTATAATGTTCTTGTGATTCCAAAAAAAATTCGCAAAATAAAGAAATCCGGAAATAAGAGGTTCGTTGTGTGGAGGTCCGACTGTACTTACACACTTTTTTCTGTCAACAAGAGCATAATGGAGCCCATATAAAACTGTTTTTAGAGTGTAATTCTTACATTCATAAAAACTTTGATGCCTGCTTCTGGCTAAGACAGGCATTTAAGAGATCGATGTTCATTTTGTGGAAAAAGTTTTCAATGAATCAAAATTTTAAGTATATTTAAAGCATTCTTCAATATACTCCCAGTGGTAAAATTAAATAGTGCTACACGCTTTTATGTTTCACGGAGAGTTTAAATTTGTAAAATAATGTTTCCTTTATATTTTTACTTTTATTTACGAATGAGCTTAATATTTTTTGGCCCATGTTTTTGTTAACTATAAAGGGTAAAATCTCTCTGAAACAACAACTTCAATTTAGCACAGAATTTCTGAAAGAAATAACATAGTCATATAGATTTAATTTAACTGCATCAACAGATCAAACAAATAATTGAAGCACATATGTTATGTGTCTCTATTTTAAAAAAAAATTCTGAGTGATGTTGTTATAAAATTGTGTACTTCTTCCGTGGAGAAAAAAAATTAAAATAGGATGGAAAAAATCAAAACAGAAGAGAGTTATCATTAAATAGAAAAGATCCTTCTCTATTTGGAGGTTCTTTTACGAAGAAAACATTAACATGTTTTTGGTTTCAGGAAAAATATTCGCAAAATAGAGAAACTTCGGAAATAGAGGTGCGTTATATGGAGGTCCGATATGTATACAAACAATTCTGAATCAGCATGAACATAATGGAACACTTTTAAAGTTTTTCGTAGCGTAATTCTAACATTTATAAAAACTTGTATGCCTGCTTCTTACTAAAACAAGCATTTAAGACATCAATGTTCATTCTGCAGAAAAGTTTTTCCATAAACCAAGATTTTGAGTATATTTAAAGTACTATTTGAAATACTTCTAGTGGTAAAATTAAAAAGTGCTAAACATTTTTAAATGTTTCATGGAGAGTTGACAAATTTATAAAATAATTGTTCCCATTATACTTTATCTGTTATTTTTTAAATGTACTTTATATTTTAGTTCCATGCTTTTAGTAATTTTCAAAGGTAAACACTGTCTAAAATAATTAACTCAATTTATGCGCAGAATTACTGAAAGAAATAAAATAGACTTATAGCTTCACTTGTAATACATGAACAAAGCAATGGTTTAATTGTAGCACATAATTTATCTTTATCTTAAAAGTTTCTTCATATGATGCTGTAATAAATTTAGGTAGTTTTCCGTTAGCCGGGAGCAAATGTCGCCAATTGTGAATCAAACCCGAGCCAAGTTGCCAAGCGAAGCGAATGAAAGAACAGTCTACGGAATAAAAGCAGAAAACGTTTCAACTATAGGCAATTATTAATTAATAGCAAGCAAAAAAAGTTAAACTATAAACAAATATTAATGAATTGTAAGTAAAACATTTTTTTAATCTAAACAGAATGCTTAAACATTGTTTTTTCCAGAATACGGTGACGTCCTCCAAAATGTGCTCAAATGGCTGGTTGACTCCTTGTCTCCACATAAATTCAGCAAGGATCTTTCAACGTTTTTTTTTTTAAAATCAAGAATATGAATGAATGAAAGAAAGAAAACTTACTTTGTTATGAATGAAATAAGATAATAGAGCACTTGGCCGCAAACGAACGTTCCCCTTATGGTTGTAAGAAACTTTAGGAACATTGCTTTGAAGTGGCAATAAATTGAAGTACAAATTAAATGTGAAGAAGAAGGCTTGAATTTTTATTCCAACTTTCAATATATTGAAAAAAATTATAACTGCATAATACATGTAGATTCCAGTCTTACAATTTGAGCAATGAGTCTAAGCGAATGTATTATTTGTGTATTAGGTTTGGAATAACATCAGTCCAACACACAGAGGATGGCTCTCCTGGTAATTAAATATTTTTTTAAAAAATGTCCTTTACTTCTTGTATTTATTTCGCCCTTTCCATCTGACTGTTCATTAATTTAACTTATATATAAATGTTTCTAATTTTAAAACAAAAAGAAAATTTCAAACATTCAATACATTGGAAAAAGTTGAACAACATAATATATGTAAATTGCAGTTTTACAGTATGGGTAAGTAATATGAATGTAGGTTGGGGTCTCGTCTGAAATCTATCAAACAGGTGTTGCCTCAACTAGTTAGGAAATTTATTCATATTCTTCAGTAATTTCCTTAACAAAACGATAGTTACACTATTTATTTATTTATTTATTTTTTTGTAAATGTAAGGTAGTCCTAATTTTTTTCTTTGAAATAAAAAATTATCGACTTTATTCCGCATAGTGTCCGTGATGCAATTTTTGAACATGCGCATGATATATTGTATAGTTATTACATGATTGTTCTAAAAAATCTAGAAAGTGGAAGTAACTAAATATTTACTATTGGAATATTAAATGTCAATGACTAATTATAGGTTAAGAATATAAGCTAATTAAATTAAAATAGCTGATTGTGAGCTGTTTTATATCATCTAAAACTAGATTTAACTAAAGTCCATCTTAAAAGTTATTTAGAAAATCTTTCAAAAACTCCATAATCTGTAATATTTATTAATAAGATAGTAATATAAAACTAATTTATAAAGGAAATAAAAGACGTATGTATAAATTTCAAAAAAATATGCAGCTCATACCTCGTTGCTGATTAATGCCAGAAAAATATTGTAATAAAATATTATAAAAATTTTTTTTAAAAGAATAATTATTGTATTTAACGTATTAAACATGCTGCCATACAATCTCGGAAACAGATAATCTAAATTGTAAGCAGTAGATTACACGTAATTACTATTAGGAAAATATTTTAACTGAATCGAATTGCACGGAACGTAACGTGAGCATTTAGGATTCCGTTGAAGAATGAAACATATGACAAATTAAATCGTTTGCATAAACGAGATAATTAAAATATAACGGTAATAAAAAAATGGTATTTTTATGATATTTTTCTGAATAAGTTTTAGCATACCTAATCGAATAATAATATTTTTTGTAACATTTTTAATTTTCGTAACATTTAATTTTCATAATATTTAACATAAAAAAGATGAATGTGCTTTCGTGAACCATTATTAAAGAATTTTTTTATACTTAATTGAAGAGGAAAAATATTTACTTCAATTTAGTCTGTGTAAATAGTAAAATCATTATTCGTGCGCGTGTGTGTGGAAAAAAATACCAGGTGGAGTATAAAATGTTTAAGTTTTAGACGTGTTTAGAACATTTGCAGAAATAATTTAATCGGTTTACTGAAACGGATGAAACAAGTGTTTGATAAAATAATTATAGTAGAGTTATGGGTTGCCTAATAGCCTAAGAGCTAGCAACGTTTTCCAGAAAGAATTTTAGAAAAGCTGATTCTTTAATATATCTTTCTCTATGTCCTTCTGAACAGCGTGCGAGCTATATGGCTCCTGGTAAACATTGCGTTTATTAATGCGCATCATACCTTTACAGGATAAAAATATTGATTTCTAAATTATTTTAGGAAGAAATATTTCTTGTGCATTGAATTTAAAACGTGATTAACTACGCGAATTTATTAATGCCACACACTTTTGTTGTTCCAAATAGTATGCCAGAAGCTATTTTTACCTAAAAAATAATTAATTTCAAACCATTTTAGAATGTCTGTAATTTTTATTTATTTATACATAAATAAGTACAAATTTAATTTACCAGACATTAATTCGGTTGCTTAATTAATAGCCAGGCGGATATATTGGTGTAGTATACTACGGTATTATGCCTGTTGTTAAAGAGAGACAATTATACAAATTAGGTAGGCCGAAGAGAGACAGGATTACGTTACACTATTTAAAGTATTCGAAAAAACTTTATTTTTATGTCTTTGATGTTGAGTATAATAAAAAATTAATATTTAAATTCTTATTAAAATAATAATAAATAGTTGATTTAGGGGGTCGACCCGTGTGACGGCCTGTTTTCTAAGCATCCTTAGATAATTTTTTGACCCCCAGTAAAGAGATAGAACTTTAAGTTTTTGTATGATTTATTTATATGTATTTTAAGAGTATGTACAAAATATGTTAGCCAAAAATATCCAATAGAACGTGAGTTACAGTGCTCTGAACACACCCTCCTCGAAAAAAACGGACGCTCACTTTCTCCACGATTCCGAGTAATTGGCTTATCTGAAATAAAAGAAATTAATGACGTTTTAATATATAAGCTTAAGTTCACACAGAATAGACTATACGCAATTGAAAATACCAAAAATTGGATTTTTGGTAGAATTCTGAAGAAAACTTTCGAATTTCATGGAGTTTTTTTGTATGTTTGTTATGAAAAATAGAAATATTTTGAATTTTGTAATGGTTGTAACCATTTTGTGCGTGCATATGTGCTGAGTCTACCCTATAAATTTGAAGACTTTCGATCAAACTAATCTTCAGATATGATGGAGGAAAGTTTAAGAAACACATTTTTGAGAAAAATTCGTTTAAAGTTTCAAGTCTAAATAAAATACAATGAAAATATTAACTTAGATCTACGAACAGCTGTTTTTATAACACCTGCTTCTTTAAATTAATAATTATTTTAAATCTTTTATTTTGGACTTTTCGATGTGCTCGCGTCCCCAAGTATGTTGATGATCCCCCTCCTCTATAGAAGTACCCTACAGTTTGAGAAACGCTCTGCTCGAACATAAATAATTTTTTCACATGCCGAGTCTTTTTTTTTAAATTTCCATTTCAGAAAACTTGACATTTGTTTATATTATAGTAAGAAATTGCCCATGAAAACATTTTTGCTTTTATAGGGTGGTAACAATCTCTTCGTTGAAACATCTAGAAATGCGATCCGGATTTAGTCGCCAAATCTAGAAATGGTAAATGCAATTAGTTGCGAAAATTAGAAATGGCATGTGGAATTAGTTGCTAAATCTGGAAAAGGTACAATGAATTTTTCGCCAAATCTGGAAAAGGTATAATAAATTATTCGCCAAATCTGGAAATCGTTTTTTCTGATGTCCTGAACAGGACAAGGCAACAAAATTATGAAATTATTGTATTGTTATCGGTACTTGACAAGTGTGCAAAATTTCGAATTATTATGATCTTTTTAAGTGGGTGAAATTCTAGTTCAAAAATTCCGTTACATGCAAGTGAAACTTATAAAAGCGTAATAAAAATGATTTCATGGATGGATGTTCTGGAACAAAAAGAACCGACAAACCATTCTTGAGGATACCAATTGATATTACTCTGGAGAAGACTATCAATGCCAAAGCGGCTAGACGCCTCAGTGGTTTTGCACATTTTACAAATTCCATAGCTGCCCGTCAACGCTGGACCAAAAGTCACAGTATTATAGCTGCTATAATCTGTCACGTTCTCGATGTTTGTGGATTGAAGCAATTACAAGACATGTCTGCGGATTTGAAACCAAATCGATTTAAAATTTATGGCAAAAAAAATCTCTGATTTCATTGAAATTTTTGAGAAGAATATTAATCCATTTGTTAAAGTTTAGACAAAAATAGTTTATATAATATTGCAACTGCCAAGCCTGTACCTCAAAATTTAGCGAACTTTTTGCTAAACATTAAGAAAAATGAAGATTTATGGAAACAGTTCATTACTGAATATGCTGAAGATCAGGATAGATTTGATAAGCCAATAAAAAATGTGCTTTTATTTTGTTAGAGCTCCAAAGTAGAAAAAATATCTTTTGTTAACAAAGTTATTCAGCTAAGAATGCAGCGATATATGTTTGGTTGTCTCTTAGGTATATCTATAACCAACAAATTCGATATTGAAAAAGTACTAGGATTTCCACTAACACCAATACCAACATCGATGTATCATGCAAATGGTAGTATTTATAAAACAGATAAAGCATAATTAGTTAAAGTTTTTTTTGGAAGGGGGAAGAAGTTAGCAAGGTAAATCATCAATCCTTATTTTTTAATATTAGTATTTTAAACGGTTTCTTAATGTTACACATCATGAAAGAAGTACTGCAAACTTTCGATGGCATATCAAAATAATTCCTTAAAATGCTTTCACAGTTTAAATCATCTTGCATTGACATTGTGTTTGATCCTTATTTCGCACTTTCCATAAAAGATTGTGAGCGTTGAAGTCTTAGTAAAATTTATACTGTCACCTAATAAAAAATTAACCTCATTAAATTTAGTATAATCAGTTAAATCTGGTTCCCACTACATCATTGTTTTAAAGATTAATGTCACAATTTTTTTAATGAGAACCAACATGTTATACCCCATTTACACCTCATGGACCACAAATTATGTTTTAGCTGGCGTGAACCCCTTGCAGGTCGTTATGGACCCTGGGAGTCTATATATACCATTTTGGGAATCATTGCTCAACCATGTTTCCATTCAATAACAGGGTGCGATTACACCCTAGCATTTTTTCGGAAAGGTAAAAAAGGCCCTTCAAGCTGCTCGAAAAATCTGTCGACTATCAATTAGCATGTCAAGAGATTATAACTGACGATGACGATGAACTTGAACGTACATTTGCGACATTGGAAAAATTTATATGTCACATGTATGGGGTGCCTAACTCTTCAAATGTTAATGATGTTCGTTTCTGTCTATCTTCCAAAATGTATCAGTTGAAAAAACCCGAAGATAATTTCGAAAAGAAACGTCGAATTTTCAATTCATCGAGCTTATTACCATGTAAAGCTGAATTATATCAGCATTTATTGAGAATACGATATGTAAAAACGTTTTGGAGAAATGCTCATTTAAAAAATTCATCATCTTTATTGTCGTTAGCTTCCGGGTGGATCATTTATGATGATAAGTATGATTTCTTTGGTTTGCTGGGGAGCAGTTTCCATCATCAGTTGCTGACATTATCATAAAAATTAAAGTATTATTTATAATATGATTATCGATAGAGTAAATTATTATTTAGACCATGATAAACTAATAATGAATTATTTTTTGCTCCAGAACCAACATTACTAGAAAACCAAAACAAAACGCAAGATGATGACAATGATATTGATAATAATGGGTGCAATGATGATGATGATGACTATGGAGATGCATCAGCTTTTTGTGACACTATTACAAAATGAAAATACATATTTCAATGAAAAATAGATTCTGATTATCTGTAGATAATAGGTTTAAATAGCAATGAGAATTTTGTTATTATTTCAATGGCAATTTTTCCTCTACCTTTTATAAAAATATTTGATTTTTTATAATTATAAATTTATATGATATTTAAAAAACAATATTTTCCCATTTGTTAAAAATAGTTTAAGGAGGTTCACACATGTAAAGGGTAGTAAGAGTTTTAAAAAAAATTCATAAATTTTGTGTGTGTGTGCTTTCTTAAGATGTCTAGATTTCTAGGATACGGTGGTAAAGTAATTTTTTAAAACTCGAAGTCATTATAAATAAACAGGTTTTATAAAATCAGCTGTTCGTAGCGCTAAATTAAGATTTTCATTATGTTTTAATCCGACTCGAAATTTTAAACGCGTTTTTTTTTCTAAAAACTGTGTTTTTCAAACTTTTCTCCATTATATCTCAAGAACGGTTTGATCAAAAGACTTCAAATTTATAGGGTAGACTCATCACATATACACGCACCAAATGGGATATGATCATTCTAAAATTCAAAATATTTCAATTTTTTATAACAAAAACATAAAAAACTCCATGAATTTCGAAAGTTTTTCTTCAGAGTTCTATCAAAAATCCACTTTTTGGTATTTTCAATGGAGTATAATCCATTCTGTCCATTTAAGCTTATATATTAAAACGCCGTTAATTTCTTTTATTTCAGATAAGCCAATTAGCCGGAATCGTGGAAGAAGTGAGCGTCCGTTTTTTTTTCGAGGAGTGTGTGTTCAGAGCACTGTAACTCACGTTTTATTGGATATTTTTGTGGCTAAAATATTTTATACATACTCTTAAAATACAAATAAATAAATGATAAAAAATCTTAAAGTTCTATTATTTTACTGGTGGTCAAAAAATTAACTAAGGATGCTTAGAAAACAGGACATCACATGTGTGAACCCCCTAAATCAACTATTTATTATTATTTTATTAAGAATTTAAATATTTATTTTTTATTAAACTCAGCATCCAAGACATAAAAATAAAGTTTTTTCGAATACTTTAAATAGTGTAACGTAATCCTGTCTCTCTTCGGCCTACCTAATTTGTAATTGTCTCTCTTTAACGACAATCATAATACCGTGGTATACTATACCAATAAATCCGCCTGGCTATTATGAATGCAACCGGATTAATGTCTGGCAAATTAAATATATACTTATTTATGTATAAATAAAATATTATTAAAATTACAGACATTCTAAAATGGTTTGAAATTAATTATTTTTTTAGATAAAAATAGTTTCTGGCCTATTATTTGCGGCAACAAAAGTGTCTGGCATTAATAAATTCGTTTAGTTAATCACGTTTTAAATTTAGTGAACAAGAAAAATTTCTTCCTAATATAATTTAAAAATCAATATTTTTTTCCTGTAAAATTATGAAGCGCATTAATAAACGCAACGTTTACCAGCAGCCAGATAGACCGCACGCTGTTCGGAAGGATATAGATAAAGATATATATTAAAGAATCAGCTTTTCCAAAATTCTTGTTTTTCTAACGTTAATTCTTGTTTCTCGTACTATAAAGAATATTTAAGTTCTATTACTTAAATGTTTAATTTATAGCAAAAAAAAAAAAAAAAAAGGATTCTATTAAATTTTAAACAGAATACAATCTTCTTTTTCTATATATCTTTATGGAAAAAAAATATTTGTCTAAAGTTTCACTTTTTAAAAAAAATCAATATTAATTTCTCACTATTATTTCAATATATTATAATTGTTTGGTTGATTAGTTTTTATTTTTCTTTAATTTTTCTTTAATTGAAATTTTATTTAAATATTTTTTTATGTTATATATTATGTGTAACTGCAATAATAATTGGAGTTCGCTAAAAATTCACTAAAACACCATATAATAAGTAATTAAACTCAGCTGTAACTTAATCTTTTAGTCACCGAATCTGGAAATGAGATCTGAAGATGGGATTTTAAAATTAGGAATCGTTCATTCTTATGATCCTGATCAGAACAGTAAACAAAATTATTAAAATATTGTATTGTGAACAGTCCTGGACAAATGAGCAAACTTTAGATTCAATATAAATTTTTAAAGTGGGTAAAAACTGAGTTCAAAGATTCTATTACATAGAAATGTAGCTTATAACAGGATGTTAAAAACAATTAATGGAGTCGTATCACATTTTGTGAAGAATTTGTGATTAAAATAACATGCATCTTATACTTATATGATCTTTAGTTTTCTTTATTTAATGATGATGTTCAGAACAAAAGAAACCGTAAGAAAAATTTGCATATTTTTAACCTAGTTTATTTCTTCAATAAAAAAAAACATTTTAAAAGTAAAAAAAGCAGGTGTAAAGTTATAACTATAGTCAATGTGGCATGTAAGAAACACTCGGTCGAATGTGTATCATTCTAAATTTTTTAAATTTCATTTATGTTTTTGATATATAAACATAACTGTATACTCTTCTTTTCCAAAATTCCTTATACATTCTTCTACTTAAAACAGAAACATCGCTTCTGATTCACAGAATGCAAACAAACGGTGAGAAAAAATAATGATTATAAATCTATGAACTGTCTTTCAGGAACACCTTTCATGTTCCAAAAAGAAAAGGAAATCAATTTTTCGTTTTATCGAGGATACTTTATAAAAGGGGCAAACTGAGTGATTTTAAAATGATCTTTCCTAATCGATTTTATTTTTTTAACAGATGTATCGATAACAGGTATCTGGAAACTCTATTATGGTTAATGGTCTTCCATTTTGAGTTTAAATACAGATATATTTATTCGTTAGCGGCTCACAAGCTGATCGAATCTTTGGCTCATAAATGTCAAATCATTTTCAACAAAGTAGTCACGATCAGTTTGGTTTTTTTTGTCAAAATCAATACTTTTTCGTCCGTTACTATTGTTTCATTCTTATTACTTTCACCAGCGGTATCTCGCATTTTCTTTATTTATATCTTTCATCGAAACCAGGTGTGGATGTTTTAACGATCAGACATGTATTCTTCCAATTCTATTTGCTGCGAGAAAAATAAGGAATAAAATAAATTTGCGGATTGAAAAATAAAAAAGATATTGGAACTTTTTTTATAGAGAGACTTATTTCTGTAAAATGGGGATTCAAATACATATTTATAGCTTTATAGGGTTTTTTCAATTAATAGTTGTGACATTTATTGTAGAAGCAGATTAAAACAAAATAATGTCAAATTTTTGAGTTTTTTCGGATATAAAATATAATAATTCTTTTTCATAGACATCCTCACAAATAAAAGGGGATCAAAAGTAAACCATGATTATTAATTTTAAGATGTTTAAAATTAAATAATTGATTTTTTCAAATTAAATTTTCCATGTAATATTCTTTAGAAATGCAATTTCACAACGTTTATGCCTTTTTTTTTGTGATTGTGGTACAAAATGACAGCTAGTCCGGGTGCGAAAATCGCAAGGAGAAAAATCAAGATTGTAAGCAGTAGCGTAACTCACACCCCTACAATTCCCGCATTACATAGGGTCTGGGGTCTAGGAGCATCTGTAATGTATTTCAAACTTTTTTTTTCTAATGGTGCTGCGTATAGGTATTTCTTACCTTTGCAGACCTAGTTCATTCCCCAGGAGCTGGTTTAGTGCTACACCGTTTAGATAACAACAATTGCCTCAAGTAACTTTGACCACCAGTTTCCTCCCTAGATGGAGGCACCTGAGCTCTGACAATGCAAAATTGACCTTAGGATTTTAATTTTGCCGAAAGCACTCAAGACAAACTGCCACTTCAAGGGATTTTTTTCATGCCGCATAATCATACGACATGACCGCTGTCGTATTTTCTGCATCATGGAAATCAACAGACTTGGGCCGAGGTTGAACCCGCAACCTTTACTACAGAAAGCCACCGACAAACCAACTACCCCACCTAATCGTCCAACATTTGTAAGATCCGATTTGAAGCCTAAAACATGAATTTGTTGGGGGGGGGGCGAATTTTCTCCGTTACGTCACTGATTGCAAGAAATATGTTTTATAACTGTTTTTAAGGGAATTTGAGCGAGATAAAAAAAATTAAAGTGGCTGCAGAAGTTCGTTGGTGTTGTTTAGGAAAACCAGATCTCTCTAATGCAAGTAATTTTACTTTTCTGCAGATAAATTTTCACCCATTAAAAAAATTCCCAATAATGGAAGAAATCAGCATTTGAGATTCCCCAGAAGTCTTCGAAAAAATTCAAAAGTATCATCGGTGCTGACAGTTTTATTTTTATTTTGATCGATGCGCGTTATACCCTGACAAAATGAATATATCAACGTTTCGTCTTCTTACGTGTTTATTTTAAGTTTTGCAGATTTTATATAAATTATTATTATATACATATATACAAAATCTCTCTACAATAGAAACATAAATCATCAGAGCTCTACAGTTAAAGCATAAAAAAGATATAGTGGGATAAAAACTAGATATTGCAATATATATTTGAAAATATATGTAAAAATAACAAAATTTAGGAAAATACATATGTTAATGCTGCGGTACTATAAACATTACTGACTAAGGACAGCTCTTGCATGAAAAATAATTTGTATCAATGTTTGTCGTAACATGTTTTCTAGCAAGCCAAACTTCATCCGTTTGTCAATGAGCTAAATCCTATTGAAAATAACGGATAGACTACCTAAATCCGTTACAAGAAAAAGTTAACATAACTTAAACTGCATTGAAAAATGAATAGCCCGCGCTGAATCTGAGTACAATATACAGGTTTTTGCCAGATTCTGGACCCAAATACTAATCCAAAGCATGAAATTGATTGAACAGTAGCACTTAGAAAAAGTATGAAATCAGTAGAAAATAAAGTTATTAAATAGCATATATAAATACTACCTCTACTTGAGGGACACTTGGACTATATATGTATTTGGATAGAAACATTACTGTTGTTAAACAAAACGATGTAGTTACTATAATTATTCTTACTAGGAAAAATAAGAATTTATAATAATAAACTATTAATATTCTAAGGAATTTAATCCTTACTCTGTATATATATATATATATATATATATATAATAATATTAACTTTTACCCACAATATCTTAATTTAATACAGACAAATAGTAACAGTTACGAAGCAAATTTTCTTGATATAGAAATTAAATTAAAAGATTATAAAATAGTTACTAATATTTATGATAAACGAGAAGACTTTAATTTCAATATTATAAAAGTACCGCATTGGGAGAGTAATGTGCATGTATCTATGTTCAGAAATATTGTTCTTAATTATACACTACGCAGTAAACTTCTAGTTTCTAATAAATCAGAAAAAATAAAAAATTATAAACATTTTACTAAATACTGTTTAATTCAAAACTACCCAATTAATTTTATTAATAGATATTTAAATAATGAAATTCTAAAAAGTAAGGATTAAATTTCCATAAATTTAAAAGATTTATATTATAGATTTATTATTCTTCCTAGATAGTTTTAAATACCCCCAGTTTCTAGTTTTAGATAAAATTACTTTTTTAGAATTTATTATAACTTTTAAACCATATTAAGAGTCTCTAAGATAATTGTAGTATGTTTACATTTCTTATTTTATTATTTCTATTCTTTTCATACTTTTGCTAAGTGTTATTTTTCAGCCTTTGCTATGTTTTGAAATTGTATTTGGGTCCAGAATCTGGCAATAACTTGTTTATTGTACTCAGATTTAGCGCGGGCTCTGCATTTCAGTATGCAATTTTTGGGTAAGTTACCTTTTCCATATAATGGATTTAGATTTCCTATCCATTATTTCCAATTGATATTTGCTCGGTATTATTAACAGAAAAAAGGGGGAAGGTTAGCTGGCCAAAAAACATGCTCAACCCCACTTTTATATAGAAAGATTTTTTAAAGAAAATTTTATGTATACTAGCTGTCCTAAGTCAGCAATGTTGATAATACTGAAGCATCCATTCTTTCATATTTTACTGTGTTATTTCAATTTTTCATATCTCCTTCTAAATTCTGTTGTCTTATTATCTAGCAATTGATATTCTTTTAAGTATTAATCATGTTGAATCATCTCTATTGTAGAGAAATTTTGATTATCTATATATATATATATATATATATACAGGAAAAGAGGGGAAAGTTACGACCTATGCGACCTTGTGATCATAGGAACTGGAATAATTATAAGATTATATGAAGAAAGAAATAAATGCTTTGGTAAATGAGGAAAATTTCCGAAAATTGAAACATTGGTTACAATACAATGCACTTTAAAATGTGTCACATTTTGTAATGTAATTTAAAAGCACAGATTAAATTATTTTCCTTCGATGTAAAATTTTACAATCTGTTTGAATAAAAAAATATGTAGTGGATACTTACGTGTAAATTTTCCTAAAAAAAGCATGCATGCTTTTTTTATTACAATGTAGGATACGAGATCTTGTTAAAAATTATTTATTTAAGGAATTGAGACCATTAGCATTTAAGTAGGAGTGTGTGTAATACAGAAGATGCTCATCACAGAATAGAGATTAGTGTAAAAGCTTAGATCAAATAAGTGTCACGCTAAGGCTTAGATCAAATTTACAAAAGATTCAGATCGCTCAACTTAAATCAGATCCCTTTTTTATCAGTCGTCTGTTTACAAACAAGAAGAGGATTAATTATTATTATAATTCCCTATATGTTAGAGTCGGAATAAATTAAATTCCTCAAGACAACTATAAGCCTGCTTGAAGTATTTAACTTGAAATAGAACTTTAAAATCTTTTTGACATGCCGAAATAACCACTTTTCTTCTAGGGGATTATTGTTGAGTATATTAATAGACGAAAATAGGCATGCAACATTGGAAAGACTCGGGGAGTGTTGATCGTTCTAGGTAGTGTCAGAACTACTCGTGTCTTTCGTTTTATTGATATCAAATCATTTTAAATCACACAATAATACCTCTTCATGCTGTGACAAAGCAGTTTATCTTTTGCTTTTAAAAATGTCTCTGCCATAACCTGGTGTCACTAAAGTACCACCATGTGTAGAAGATATGAAGTACGTTAACTGTATCGAGACTAATAGTTAAAGTATGTGGAAGTTTATATGAAAAGGATGCTAGCTCAAACATCGTCGCTTACAATTTACACCTAATAGTGGATTTTTGCCATACCAATATAAGGTAAAGAAATGAAAATTAATCATCATGTAAAAAATATATTGAATGAAGATGCGATCATAATATTATCACCTTATGATTTATTCAAGGTACGATATCAGTATTATATCTTTATGTTTTGGTGAAGGCACAACATCTATACTGAATGATGGTGCAATATCTAAATTATCTCTTTATGCTCGAATGAATGCACGATATCTGTACTATCTCCTTCTGCTTTCTTTATATTGAAGAAGAAGAAAAATTAACAAAGAGACAGCTAAAGTAATTAACCTTATGATGGAAATATTTTGGACCATATGCAGAACGTCATAGACCGCTGAGGGTCTATAAAGACACGTTTGGGAATCACTGGCTTAGAGAATGGGAGACGAGTAGTCATTATTATAATCCTATATATATTAGACTCGGAGGAAGTTAAATCCTTTAGACGACCAATGTTAATCTGCCTCATAGTAATCCAATTTTCAGGGCAGATATTTCTTACCCATGCGCTATCGAACATTCGTATTTTTCACTATTAGGAAAAAAAAATTCTTTGTTCTGTTATTAGCTGTAAATGTTACTTTTAAGAGATCACCCGCAGGATTTAGAAGACGATTCATAAGACGATTTTAATATTGCAACAAAATTGATCCCCGCAATTCAATTTTCTCTGTTATCCCATTGCTGCCTATATTTGCACAACGTCTGAAGAGCTACAGATTGAACTTATTGACTTGTAGCCAGATCACAGTTCGAAGGAAATATTTGAATGCTTTGAAATTGACTTTAAAAGTATCACCTGAAAATACATGGGTAATGGTGATATGTAGTGGTAGTTATGAGGGCTACATGTGTCCTTAATTTTATCGATATAAAAATAATTAAAAGTACACAATAATACATATTCATAATCTAATGAAGCAATTATTCTTTTTTAGCGTTTAAATGTCTTTATCATGCCTTGATACTGGTTGTCAGTTAACATCTCCCGTTCGTTGAAACCTCTGCCACAGTCTTGTGATCACATACTGGTCCACATTCAGAATTCGGAACACTTCGTTTGGTGATTGTGATTATTCCAGCATTCCAACGATTCTTCCTTTCGTAAACATGTCCAATTGGCGTCTTTGTGTCATTATTCACCTTGTTTGATGGTTAACAACGTTCCTTTGCACAGCACTAGCACGAAATTTGTCTGAACTACCTATGCTACGTGAATCGGTTTCTCCGCATTCCGACATGCGCCGGTGTTTCTCGCAGGACGTAGTCGACTGAAAGGTTTTACAAAACCCCAATGTTTCTTCTTCACCCAATTAATGTCCGCAAGAAATTTGAAATAATTTTACAAATATTTACTCCATGTTTTTCGCATTTTACAATTTATGCTTAACTTTTAGACACCAGTGTATTTGTCCAAAAGAACTGCCAGTGAACTTGATGTCTTGTTATAGCAGCCCGTTGCTTCAAAACTTACCAGGTTTCTTTGTTGCAACACACGGTCATACGTGCACAAAATATTATTTTTTCTCCCCACAAATTGAATTGATGTCTTGGTCTGCCTCTTTCCTTAACAATCGACACCGGTTAATCAATATAAATACTTACCATCAATACACTAACCATTGTTACACTAAATGAATTTTGGCAAAATGTGCCAACATCATGGCCTGATATCTCTTTCCAGTCATCAAAATATTTTACTCACTATATGTAGCCTTGATTTTGGCGTTTGTGTACAGTGATTACTTATTTCATCATGCGAAGGCTGTACTTTCACAAATTTCACCTTTACACTGTATGTGGTATCTCACTTAAAAATATTGTTTTAAAATTAATTGTACTTCTGGTCGTTACATTTTGGTTACGTATTTTATATAAAAAGAAATTCGCATATAAATAAAAAAGATAAATTTAAATATTTCTGTAAATTTATAATGTGTATACATCTAAATTTAAATTTGATGTTACGCAATTATATTATTAACTCAATGTGAATATAGAGTTATGTTGTAAAAATATAATCGCAAAGACCCCTTTTTGCTCTATAGACACATTTTTGTGAAATTTTAAACATATCTCGTCCACTCTTAGAGCGTCTTTTGTTAAAAAGTTGTCTACATGCTGAAAATATGCAGTTAGATTGATAAAATATTCCTTTTCTTGAAAATAGACATGAGAAACTGATAGTTAGAATATTATCCTTCAATAGAATTCGTTTATAGGAACGTATATTTTCCCTTTTTTTTAGCAAATCTTAACAACAAGTTTCAAAAAAATTATCTATTGAATTGACCATCCTCTGTGAAAATGAACATTTTGATATTGGGACATTTTGAATGTCGATATAAGGCTGAAAAATGTTTTTAAAATACTGGAAAGTATTGCATACAAATCAAGGGCAACGGTAAAATGGAGAAATAAAAAATCATCAATGGAAATATATGTCCAATGTATTCATTAATTGTATTATAATAATCCAGGATACATTTAAATATATATATATATATATATATATATATATATGTGTGTGTGTGTGTGTGTGTGTGTATAATTCATAACTATAACCTTTTCCTTTTGAAAACGGATCTTTATTATGTAATGGTATGTGACTTTAACCTGAACATTTAAAACAAATAAACGTTTTTAAAGTTCAAGTTTTCAACGCAGTATCAAATTAATGTCTGAGAGGATCATAAATTAATTTAATAACTTTCCAAAATTTTAACAATAGTAAGTAAATTTGTGAATATTTGCTTCAAACAGCAAATTATTTAATCGAATGACATATTTTATACGATTTCTTTAATTAGGAAAACTACAATTGTAAATAACTGATATTGTGAAACATACTAGTCTAAACGATTTATTATAATTTATGTCCCTATTTTAGCTTCTAAAAGTAATTGTGGTTTATTGGCTATAAAAAATACAGACACATGTTCTCTCCAAGCAGTTAATGACTTTGAGTTTTTCTCTTTTTTTTTTTGTATAGATAAGGTATTTTACTATAATTATAAGAAAAAAAATTATGTCTGAGTAATTTTAAATATTCCATATTATTTTAATTTTACTCCTTGTTTTTTATATTACCTACAATTCCTTTTTTTAATTAACTATGAACCTAAAAATAAGTCGGATTTCGATTTTGGGAAGTTGCTGAATCCCTAAAAAAGTTTCTTGCTTAGAAAATTTGTTAAATACAAATTCATTTTTCAATATACTTTATGAAATACATAAAACAAATTTTAAATTCATAACAACTATATATTATTTTAAAAAGCTATTACTATTCACAATATCTTTCTTATTGGAAATTAATTTATTTTTATTTTATATATTTTACCCATCAGAGAGAAATCTGCAAGGAAAACAAGGGACTAAAAACATTTTGCTAAAATATGTATTTTCATCTTAAAAAAATAGTTTTATAACTTAAATTTATTAATTTGTAACTGCATATTTTCTAATTTTATGCCTACAAGTAATGTTACGCATATATTGTTTATAACCAGTAAATTCCAAACGTATTCTACTACATACGTCTTTGTTGTTGTTGTTGTTGTCGTGTATGACAAAGTGCAAAGGTATTGTATATAACAAAATAAAGATAAAAAAATGAGTCAAATATTGCCAAAGGCGTGAATCACTGCCGTGGCAACATCCATGGCACGATCCGAGTATAGGATATCCATTCTGTAGTCATTGTCTATTTTAAAAAGGGCACCAACAA
Organism: Trichonephila clavata; assembly: GCA_019973975.1. Taxonomy (NCBI): domain Eukaryota; kingdom Metazoa; phylum Arthropoda; class Arachnida; order Araneae; family Nephilidae; genus Trichonephila; species Trichonephila clavata. Next base: position 21,279 of record BMAO01034593.1, read on the forward strand.
TGGAAGGACAGTTAAAGAGATGTTTGGGATCCAGTTGCTTGCTTGGGCAGTGCCTGCATTCCACATATGATCAGGATCCATCAGGCAGAATCTTCATGCCCTTAAGATGTTTTGTCCTTATTCTGGTTATTGTTGTTGTAATTTCTCGGCTATAATTTAATTCTGGCAGAGAGAATTTTTTTCGAGGGTTTGAGCAGAGCTTTTGTTTTGCGACTGCGTTGGCATCAAAGACCGTAGTCGAAGAAGTTACACGTTCAAGGATTCTGGCTTCATTGGCAAGGAAATCGGCCATCTCGTTCCCCTCGATGTCAACATGGGCCGGGATAAACTGGAGGGTGCATGATTTGCCCAATGCACCAATAGAAAGTAAAAGAGAATTGATTTCTTGGGTGAGTCCCATTTTTCATTTCATGATGGTCTCAAGAATTGGCGATATCTGTCCATGTAAGGTTAATATCTAGGGCTGTCCTAACTGCTATGAGCTCACACGTGAAGTTGGAAGCAATTTCCCTTTCGGAGACCTTGTGCTTTGAAGTTGTATTATCTGGGTATTTAAGAAAGACACCAGATCCACCCCTATTTTACTCTGCGTCTGAAGAACCGTCAGTGTAGGCAATTACTAAAATAGGCCTTATAAGACTGATAATTGTGTCCATGCCTTTCCTTTTAATTGTGTCCTTAGATTCCTTTTTCGTGCAAGGCTCAAGAAGGTCTAAAAATATTTTGGCAGAGGGAGGTGGTTTGACTGGAAGACAAGGTTCTTGAATGATGTCAAGGCTTGCGTGATTATGACAAGTGCAATATATTGTGACATACGTCTTTAAATTTAATTAGTAAAGAAATTTGTTATTTTTTTTTTCTTTAAAAAATTTCGGCAATTTTTTGGCCCTAGGTGAGTAAAGCACCTGGTAAAACCAGTTCAAGATGCTTGACCACAATATGATGAGATGGAAAAGAAGATAATTTGAAAAATATCTTGAAATATATATTAAAAATACTCAGGAAAATATCGAAACACGTGAGAAAGGGATCGTTAAATAGAAAAGTCCCTTCACTATTTGGAGCGATGAAAGTAGGAAAATGTTCTTGATTCCAAAAAAAAATTCGCAAAATAAAGAAATCCGGAAAATAGAGGTTCGTTGTGTGGGGGTCCGACTGTAATTAAACATTTTTTTCTGTCAACAAGAGCATAATGGAACCTATATAAAATTGTTTTTAGAGTGTAATTCTTGCATTCATAAACACTTTGATGCCTGCGTCATGCTAAGACAGGCATTTCAGAGATCGATGTTCATTTTGTGGAAAAAGGTTTCAATGAATCAAAATTTTAAGTATATTTAAAGCATTCTTCAATATACTCCCAGTGGTAAAATTAAATAGTGCTACACGCTTTTATGTTTCACGGAGAGTTGAAATTTGTAAAATAATGGTTTCCTTTGTACTTTTACTTTTATTTACGAATGAGCTTAATATTTTTTGGACCATGCTTTTGTTAACTATAAAGGGTAAAATCTCTCTGAAACAACTACTTCAATTTAGCACAGAATTTCTGAAAGAAATAACATAGTCATATAGATTTAATTGAACTGCATCAACAGATCAAACATAGAATTGAAGCACATATGTTATGTGTCTGCCTCTATTTTAAAAAATTTTTCTGAGTGATGCTGTTATAAATTTATGTACTTTTTCCGTGGAGAAAAAAATTAAAATACGATTGAAAAAATCAAAACGCATGAGAAAGTTATCGTTAAATGGAAAAGATCCTTCGCTATTTCGAGGTTCTTTTACTAAGAAAACAGTAACAACTTTTTGGTTTCAGGAAAAAAATTTGCAAAATAGAGAAATTCGGGAAATAGAGGTTCGTTATATGGAGGTCTGAATTTATATACAAACACTTCTGAGTCAGCATGAAAATAACGGAACACTTTTAAAGTTTTTCGTTGCGTAATTCTAACATTTATAAAAACTTTTATGTCTGCTTCTCTCTAAAACAAGCATTTAAGAGATCAATGTTCATTCTGCAGGAAAGGATTTCAATAAAGCGATAATTTGAGTAAATTTAAAGTACTATTTGAAATACTTCTAGTGGTAAAATTAAAAAGTGCTACACATTTTTAAATGTTTCATGGAGAGTTGACAAATTTATAAAATAATTGTTCCCATTATACTTTATCTGATATTTTTAAATGAACTTAATATTTTAGGTTCATGCTTTTAGTAATTTTCAAAGGTAAACACTGTCTAAAATAATTATCTCAATTTAGCGCAGAATTACTGAAAGAAATAAAATAGACTTTTAACCTCACTTGTAATACATGAAAAAATCAATGGTATAATTGTAGCACATAAGTTATTGTTATTTTAAAAGTTTTTCCATATGATGCTGCAATAAATTTGGGTAGTTTTCCGTTAGCCGGGAGCAAATGTCGCCAATTGTGAATCAAACCCGAGCCAAGTTGCCAAGCGAAGCGAATGACAAAACAGTCTACGGAATAAAAGCAGAAAATGTTTCAACTATAGGCAATTATTAATTAATAGTAAGCAAAGGAAGTTCAACTATAAACAAATATTAATGAATTGTAAGTAAAACATTTTTTAATCTAAACAGAATTCTTAAACATTGTATCTTCCAGAATACGGTGACGTCCTCGAGAATTTGCTCAAATGGCTCGTTTACACCTTGTCTCCACATAAATTCAGCAAGGATCTTTCAACGTTTTTTCTTTTTCTTTTAAAAACAAGAATATGAATGAATGAAAGAAAGAAAACTTAGTTTGTTATGAATGAATTAAGAGATTAGAGCACTTGGCCCCAAACGAAATTTCCCTTATGGTTATAAGAAACATTAGGAACATTGTTTTTGAAGTGGCAATAAATTGAGGTACAAATTAAAATGTGAAGAAGAAGGCTTGGATTTTTTTTCTAACTTTCAATATAATGAAAAAAAAATAGAACTGCATAATACATGTAGATTCCAGTCTCACAATTTGAGCAATGAGTCTAAACGAATGTATTATTGGAGTATAAGGGTTGGAAGAGGGTGTCTCTCCTGGTAATTAAATATTTTTTAAAAATTTCCTTTACTTCTTGTATTTAATTACTCCTTTACATCTGACAGTCAATTAATTTAACTTATATGTAAATGTTTCTAAATTTAAAACAAAAAGAAAATTTTAAACTTTCAATACATTGGAAAAAGTAGAACAACATAATACATGTAAATTGCAGTTTTAAAGTAAAAGTAAATAATATGAATGTAGGCTGGGGGCTGGTCTGAAATCTATCAAACAGGTGTTGCCTCAACTAGTTAGGAAATTTATTCATATTCTTCGGTAATTTCCTTACCAAAACGATAGTTGCACTATTTATTTATTTATTTTTGTTGCAAATGTAAAGTAGTCCTAATTTTTTTCTTTGAAAAAAAAGGATCGACTTTATTCCGCATAGTGCCCGTGATGTAGTTTTTGAACATGCGCATGATATATTTTATAGTTATTACATGATTGTTCTAAAAAATCTAGAAAGTGGAAGTAACTAAATATTTATTATTGGAAGATTAAATGTCAATGACTAATTATAGCTTAAGAATATAAGCTAATTAAATTAAAATAGCTGATTGTGAGCTGTTTTATAACATCTAAAACTAGATTTAGCTAAAGTCCATCTTAAAAGTTATTTAGAAATGTCTTTCAAAAACTCCATAATATGTAATATTTATTAATGAGATAGTAATTTAAAACTAATTTATAGGGGAAATAAAAAACTTATGTATAAAATAAAAAAATATGCGGCTCATACCGCGTTGCTGATTAATGCCAGAAAAATATTGTAATAAAATATTATAAAAAATTTTTTAAAAAAATAATTATTGTATTTAAAGTATTAAAAATGCTGCCACACAATCTCGGAAACGGATAATCTAAATTATAAGCAGTAGATTACACGTAATTACTATTAGGAAAATATTTTAACTGAATCGAATTGCACGGAACGTCACGTGAGCATTTAGGATTCCGTTGAAGAATGAAACATATGAAAAACGAAAATCGTTTGCGAAAACGAGATAATTAAAATATAATGGTAATAAATAAAATAGTATTTTTATGATACTTTTCTGAATAAGATTTAGCATACGTAATCGAATAATAATATTTTTTGTAACATTTTTAATTTTCGTAACATTTAATTTTCATAATATTTAACATAAAAAAAGAATAATGTGGTTTCGTGAACATTACTAAAGAATTTTCTTATACTTCTAAGTAAATTGAAGAGAAAAAATATTTACTTAAATTTAGTCTGTATAAACAGTAAAATCATTATTTGGGCGCGTGTGTGTGTGGAAAAAAATACCAGTTTTCAAAATGTTTAAATTTTAGACATGTTTATAGAATATTTGCAGAAATAATTTAATCGGTTTACTGAAACGGATGGAACAAGTGTTTGATAAAATAATTATAGTACAGTCATGGGTTGCCTAATAGTCTATGAGCTAGCAACGTTTTCGAGAAAGAAATTTAGAAAAGCTGAATCTTTAATATATCTTTCTCTATGTCCTTCTGAACAGCGTGTGAGCTATATCTCTCCTGGTAAACGTTGCGTTTATTAATGTGCATCATACCTTTACAAGAAAAAATAATGATTTTTAAATTATATTAGGAAGAAATTTTTCTTGTTCACTAAATTTAAAACGTGATTAACTACACAAATTTATTAATGCCAGACATTTTTGTTGCTGCAATTAATAGACCAGAAACTATTTTTATCTAAAAAAATAATTAATTTCAAACCATTTTAGAATGTCTGTAATTTTAATAATATTTTATTTATACATAAATAAGTACATATTTAATTTGCCAGACATTAATTCGGTTGCTTTCATAATAGCCAGGCGGATTTATTGGTATAGTATACCACGGTATTATGATTGTCGTTAAAGAGAGACAATTACAAATTAGGTAGGCCGAAGAGAGACAGGATTACGTTACACTATTTAAAGTATTCGAAAAAACTTTATTTTTATGTCTTGGATGCTGAGTATAATAAAACATTAATATTTAAATTCTTAATAAAATAATAATAAATAGTTGTTTAGGGGGTTCACACATGTGATGTCCTGTTTTCTAAGCATCCTTAGTTAATTTTTTGACCACCAGTAAAATAATAGAACTTTAAGATTTTTTATCATTTATTTATTTGTATTTTAAGAGTATGTATAAAATATTTTAGCCACAAAAATATCCAATAAAACGTGAGTTACAGTGCTCTGAACACACACTCCTCGAAAAAAAAACGGACGCTCACTTCTTCCACGATTCCGGCTAATTGGCTTATCTGAAATAAAAGAAATTAGCGGCGTTTTAATATATAAGCTTATATGCACAGAATAAACTATACGCAATTGAAAATACCAAAAATTTGATTTTTGGTAGAACTCTGAATAAAACTTTCGAATTTCATGGAGTTTTTTTTTTGTGTGCTTGTTATAAAAAATAGAAATATTTTAAATTTTGGAATGATCGTAGCCCATTTGATGCGTACATGTGTGCTGTGTCTACCCTATAAATTTGAAGTCTTTCGATCAAACCATTCTTCAGATATGATGGAGACAATTTTAAAATATACAGTTTTGAGAAAAATTCGTTTAAAGTTTCAAGTCTAAATAAAACACAATGAAAATCTTAAACTTAGCGCTACGAACAGCTACTTTTATAACACCTGCTTCTTTAAATTAAAAATTATTTTAAATCTTTTATTTTGGACTTTTGATGTCCTCGCGTCTCCGACGTATGTTTATGATGCCCCTCCCCTATAGGTGTACCCCACATTTTGAGAAACGCTGGGCTCGAACATAAATAATTTTTTCACATGCCGAGTCTTTTTATTTAATTTTCATTTTCAGAAAACTAGACTAGACCGACACAAACATTTTTGCTTTTATAGGGTTGTAGCAATCTCTTCGTCGCCACATCTAGAAATGGGATCTGGATTTAGTCGCCAAATCTGGAAATGGTATATTCAATTAGTTGCGAAAATTAGAAATGGCATATGGAATTAGTTGCTAAATCTGGAAAAGGTACAATGAATTTTTCGCCAAATCTGGAAAAGGTATAATAAAATATTCGCCAAATCTGGAAATCGTTTTTTCTGATGTCCTGATCAGGACAAGGGAACAAAATTATGAAATTATTGTATTGTTATCGGTCCTTGACAAGTGTGCAAAATTTTGAATTAATCTGATCTTTTTAAGTGGGTGAAATTCGAATTCAAAGATTCTATTACATGCAAGTGAAACTTATAAAAGCGTGTTAAAAATTACTTCAGGGATCGATGTTTTGGAATAAAAAGAACCGACAAGCCAGGATACCAATTGATCTTACACGGGAGAAGATAATCAATGCCGAAGCTGCTAGACGCCTCAGTGGTTTTGCACATCTTACAAATTCCATAGCTGCTCATCAAGGCTGGACCAAAAGTCACAGTATTACAGCTGCTATAATCACTCACGTTCTCGATGTTTGTGGATTGAAGCAATTACAAGACGTGAGTGCGGATTTAAACCAAATCGACCCAAAATTTTTTCAAAAAAATCGCTGATTTCACTGAAATTTCTGAGAAGAATATTAATAAATTTGATGAAAGTTTAGACACAAAAATAGTTTATATAATATTACAACTGCCAAGCCTGTACCTCAAAATTTAGCGAACTTTTTGCTGAACATTAAGAAAAATAGTGAATATTTATGGAAACAGTTCATTACTGAATGTGCTGAAGATCATGATAAATTGCATAAGCCAATAAAAAAAAAGTGCTTTTATTTTGTTGGTGCTCCAAAGTAGAAAAAAATTACTTTTGGTAACAAAGTTATTCAGCTAAGAATGCAACGAGATCTGTTTGGTTGTCTCTTAGGTATATCTATGACCAACAAATTCGATATTGAAAAAGTACTGGTATTTCCACTAACGCCGATACCAACATCGATATGTCATGCAGATGGTAGTATTTAGAAAACAGATAAATCGCAATTAATTAAATTTTTCGGGTAAAAATATTAGCAAGGCAAATCATCAATCCTTATTTTTTAATATTAGCATTTTAGACGGTTTCTTCATGTTACACCTCATAAAAGAAGTACTGCAAACTTTCGATGGCATATCAAAAAAAAAATTCCTTAAAATGATTTCACAGTTTAAATCATCTCGCATTGACATTGTGTTTGATCCTTATTTCACACCTTCCATAAAAGATTGTGAGCGTTGAAGTCCTTGTCTTAGTAAAATTTATGCTGTCAACTAATAACAAGTTAACCTCATTAAATTTAGTAAAATCAGTGAAATCTGGTTCCCACTACATCATTGTTTTAGAGATTAAAGTCACAAATTGATTTAATGAGAGACAACATCATATACCCCCATTTACACCTCATGGACCACTAATTATGTTTTAGCTGGCGTGAACCCCTTGCAGGTCGTTATGGACCCTGGGAGTCTATATAGACCATTTTGGGAATCACTGCTCAACCATGTTTCCACGCAATAACAGGGTGCGATTACACCCTAGCATATTTTCGGAAAGGTAAAATAAGGCCCTTCAAGCTGCTCGAAAAATCTGTCGACTATCAGTTAGCATGTCAAGAGATTATAACTGACGATGAAGATAAACTTGAACGTACATTTGCCACATTGGAAAAATTTATATGTCACATGTATGGGGTGCCTAACTCTTCAAATGTTAATGATGTTCGTTTCTATATCTATTTTCCAAAACGTATCAGTCGAAAAACCCGAAGATAATTTCGAAAAGAAATGTCGAATTTTCAATTCATCGAGCTTACCACCATGTAAAGCTGAATTATATCAGCATTTATTGAGAGTGCGATATGTAAAAACGTTTTGGAGAAATGCTCATTTAAAAAATTCATCATCTTTATCGTCGTTAGCTTCCGGGTGGATCAGTAATGATGATAACTATGATTTCTTTGGTTTGCTGGGGAGCAGTTTCCATTATCAGTTCCTGACATTATCATAAAAATTAAAGTATTATTTATAATATGATAACCGATAGAGTAAATTATTATTTAGACCGTGATAACCTAATAATGAATTATTTTTGGCTCTAGAACAAACCATTACTAGAAAACCAAAACAAAACGCAAGATGATGACAATGATATTGATAATAATGGGTGCAATGACGATGATGACGACTATGCAGATGCATCAGTTTTTTGTGACACTATTACGAAATGAAAATACATATTTCAATCAAAAATAGATTCTGATTATCTGAAGATAATAGGTATAAATAGTAATGAGAATTTTGTTATTGTATCAATGACAATTTTTCCTCTACCTTTTATAAAAACATTTGATTCAGTTACAATTAAATTTATATGATATTTAAAAAACGATATTTTCCCTTTTGTTAAAAATAGTTTAAGGAATTTCACACATGTAAAGGGTAGAAAAAGTTTTAAAAAAATCAAAAATTTCTTTCTTAAGATGTTTAGGAAACGGTGGTAAAGTAATTTCTTAAAATTCGAAGTCATTATAAAAAAGCAGGTTTTATAAAAGCAACTGTTTGTAGCGCTAAATTAAGACTTTCATTGTGTTTTAATCGGACTCGTAACTTTAAACGCATTTTTTCTCAAAACTGTGTTTTTCAAACTTTCCTTCATTATATCTCAAGAACGGTTTGACCGAAAGACTTCAAATTTACAGGGTAGACTCAGCACATATACACGCACCTAATGGACTACGATCATTCCAAAATTCAAAATATTTCAATTTTTTATAACAAAAACATAAAAAAAAAACTCCATGAAATTCGAATTTTCTTCAGAGTTCTACCAAAAATCCAATTTTTGGTATTTTCAATTGAGTATAGTCCATTCTGTTTATTTAAGCCTATAAATTTAAACACTGTTAATTTCTTTTATTTCAGATAAGCCAATCAGCCGGAATTGTGGAGGAAGTGAGCGTTCGCTTTTTTCGAGGAGTGTGTTCAGAGCGCTGTAACTCACATTCTATTGGATATTTTTGGCTAAAATATTTTATACATACTCTTAAAATACATATAAATAAATGATAAAAAAACTTAAAGTTCTATCTTTTTACTGGTGGTCAAAAAAAATTAACTACGGATGCTTAAAAAACATGCCGTCACATGGGTGAACCCCCTAAATCAACTATTTATTACAATTTTAATAAGAATTTAAATATTAATTTTTTATTATACTCAACATCAAAGACATAAAAATAAAGTTTTTTCGACTACTTTAAATAGAGTAACGTAATCTTGTCTCTCTTCCACCTACCTAATTTGTCATTGTCTCTCTCTAACGACAAGCATAATAAGGTAGTATACTACACCAATAAATCCGCCTGGCTATTAAGTAAGCAACCGAATTAATGTCTGGCAAATTAACTTTGTACTTATTTATGTATAAATAAAATAATATTAAAATTACAAACATTCTAAAATGGTTAGAAATTAATTATTAATTTAGTAAAAAATAGCATCTGGCATATTATTTGCAACAACAAAAATGTTTGACATAAAAAATTCGTGTTGTTAATAACATTTAAAATTTTGTGAAAAAGAAAAATTTCTTCCTAAAATAATTTAAAAATCAATATTTTTTTCTTGTAAAGGTATGATGCGCATTAATAAACGCAACGTTTACCAGCAGCCAGATAGACCGAACGCTGTTCATAAGGACATAGATAAAGATATAGTAAAGAATCAGCTTTTCTAAAATTCTTATTTTTCTAACGTTGCTAGCTCTCGTACTATGAAGAATATTATAGTTCTTTTACTAAAATTTTTAATTTATAGCAAAAAAAAAAAATAATAATTCTATTAAATTGTAAACAATATACAATCTTCTTTTTCTATATTTCTTTATGGAAAAAATATTTGTCTAAAGTTTCACTTCCTTTTAAAAAAAAACCATATTAATTTCTCATAATTATTTGAATACATTGTAATTGTTTGGTTGATTAGTTTTTATTTTTCATTAAATTGGCTTTAACTGAAATTTTATTTAAATAATTTTTTATGTTTTATAGTATGTGTAACTGCAATAATAAATGGAGTTCACAAAAAAGTCACTTAAATACCATATAATAAGTAATTGAACTTAGTTGTAGCTTAATCTTTTAGTCACCAAATCTGGAAATGAGATCTGAAGATGGGATTTAAAATTAGGAATCGTTAATTGTTATGATCCTGATCAGAACAGTAAACAAAATTATTAAAATATTGTATTTTTAACGGTCCTGGACAAATGAACAAACTTTAGATTCAATATAAATTTTTAAAGTGGGTAAAAACTGAGTTCCAAGATTCCATTACATACAAATGTAGCTTATAACAGGATGTTAAAAAGAAGCTTAATGGATTCGTATCACAATTTGTGAAGAATTTGTGATTAAAAGAACATGCATCTTATACTTATATGAACTTTAGTTTAATTTATTTAATGATCATGTTCAGAACAAAAGAAACCGTAAGAAAAATTTGCATATTCTTAACCTAGTTTGTTTCTTCAATAAAAAAACATTTTAAAATTAAAAAAAAAAAAAAAAAAACAGGTGTAAAAAAAGTTATTGCTATAGTCAATGTGTCATGTAAGAAACATTCGGTCGAATGTGTATCATTCTAAATTTTTTAAATTTCATTTATGTTTTTGATATATATACATAACTGTATACTCTCTTTTTTTCCAAAATTCCTTATATACATTCTTCTACTTAAAACAGAAGCATCGCTTCTGATTCGCAGGATGCGAAACAAAAGGTGATAAAAAATAATAAAAAATAATGTTTAAATCCATGAACTGTCTTTCAGGAACACCTTTCATGTTCCAAATAGAAAAGGAAATCAATTTTTCGTTTTATTGAAGATACTTTATGAAAGGGACATGCTCAGTGATTTTAAAATGATCTTTCCTAATCAATTTTATTTTTTTATCAGACGTATCGATAAAAGGCACCTGGAAACTCTATCATAGTTAATGGGTTTCCATTTTGAGTTTAAATACAGATAAATTTATTCGTTAGCGGCTCACAAGCTGATCGAATCTTTGGCTCATAAAAGTCAGACCATTTTCAACAAAGTAGTCACGATCAGTTTGGCTTCTTTTGTCAAAATCAATACTTTTTCGTCCGTTACTATTATTTTATTCTTATTACTTTCACCAAAGCTCTCTAGCATTTTTTCCCTTTATATCTTTCATCGAAACCAGGTGTGGATGTTTTAACGATCAGACATGTATTCTTCCAATTTTATTTGCTGCGAGAAAAATAAAGAATAAAAGAAATTTGTGGATTGAAAAATGAAAAAGGTATTGGAACTTTTTTTTTTATAGAGACTTATTTCTGTCAAAATGGGGATTTGAATGCATATGTATAGTTTTGTAGGGTTTTTTCAATTAATATATATAGTTTTGACACTTATTGTAGAAGCAGATTAAAACAAAATAATAAGGTCCAATTTTTGATTTTTTCCGGAGATAAAATGTAATAAATTTTTGTTCATAGGCATTTACAAATAAAAGGGGATCAAAAGTAAAACATGATTATTATTTTTAAGAAGTTTAAAATTAAATAATTGATTTTTTTTCAAATTAAGTTTTCCAAGTTTCAAAGTTTATGCCATTTTTTCGTGATTGTGATACAAAATGACAGCTAGTCCGGGTGCGAAAATCGCATGGAGATAAATCAAGATTGTAAGCAGTAGCGTAACGTATACCCTTGCAATTCCAGCATTACATGGGGTCTATTAGCATCTGTTATGGTTTTGCAAACTTTTTTTTCTAATGGGGCTGCGTTTAGGTATTTCTTACCTTTGCAGACCTAGTTCATTTCCCAGGAGCTGGTATCACTTTTTAGTGTGACACCGTTTAGACAACACCAATTGCCGCAAGTAACTTTGACCACCAGTTTCCTCCCTAGATGGAGGCACCTGAGCTCTGACAATGCCAAATTGACCTTAGGATTTCAATTTTGCCGAGAGCACTCAAGCCAAACTGCCACTTCAAGGAATTTTTTTCATGCCGCATAATCATACGACATGACCGCTGTTGTATTTTCTGCATCATGGAAATCAACCGACTTGGGCTGAGTTCGAACCCGCAATCTTGGCTGCAGAAGGCCACCGACAAACCAACTACGCCACCTAGTCGTCAAACTTTTGTAAGATCCGATTTGGGGCCTAAAACCTGAATTTGTTGGGGGAGGGGCGAAATTTCACCGTTACGTCACTGATGGCAAGAAATATGTTTTATAACTATTTTTAGGGAATTTGAGTGAGATTTAAAAAAATTAAAGTGGCTGCAGAAGTTTGGTGCTGTCGTTTGGAAAAACCAGATCTCTCTAATGCAAGTAATTTTACTTTTCTGCAGATAAATTTTCACCCATTGAAAAAATTCCCAATAATGGAAGAAATCAGCATTTGAGATTCCCCAGAAGTCTTCGAAAAAAGTTAAAAGCACCATCGTTGGTGACAGTTTTATTTTTGTTTTGATCGGATTCGCGTTATACCCTGACAAATTGAATATATCAACGTTGGGTCTTCTTACGCGTTTATTTTAAGTTTTGCAGATTTTATATAAATTATTATATACGTATATACAAAATCTCTCTACAATAGAAACATAAATCATCAGAGCTCTACAGTTGAAGCGTAAAAGATATATAGTGGGATAAAAATCAGATATTAAAATAGATATTTGAAAAGATATATAAAAATGACAAAATTTAGGAAAATACATATGTTAATGCAGCGGTACTATAAACATTACTGATTAAGGACAGCTCTTGTATGTAAAATAATTTATATCAATGTGTGTCTTAACATGTTTTCTAGCAAGCCAACTTTCATCCGTTTGTCAATGAGCGAAATCCTATTGAAAATAACGGATAGACTACATAAATGCGTTTCAAGAAAAGGTTAACATACCTAAAACTGCATTGAAAAATGAATAGCCCTCGCTGAATCTGAGTACAGTATACAGGTTTTTGCCAGATTCTGGACCCAAATACTAATCCAAAGCATGAAATTGGTTGAATAGCAGCATTTAGAAAATGCATGAAATCAGTAGAACTAAAGTAATTAAATAGCATATATAAATTTTTCCTCTACTTGAGGGACACTTGAACTATATATGTATTTGGATATAAATATTACTATGGTTAAACAAAACTAAGGGATGTAGGAAAGTTTATAATTATAAACTATTAATATTCTAAGGAATTTAATCTTTACTGTATATATATATATATATATAATGATTTCTTCTAACTCTCTTTAACTTTGCCCCGTTAAATTGTTTCCTTGTTCTTTCGCATAAGACAGTTATAAACTTAATCTAATTGCTCGCGCGCATAATCTTAATCTAATTGCTCGCGCGCATTTGCATCCAATCACGACTCCTGTTACAAAAGATTCGTACGGCCTTCCCCGCCAGTTTAAGACTCGGAGCAGACGGTTACGCGCTCTCTTGTCTCTTGTTTCAACATGTAGCCGGCTGCAGTATGCTTTGTGTTTGTGTTGTGTTTGTATGTCTGTTCGTGATTATGTCCTATGGTGTCTTCATGTTCAGTGTCCAATAAACAAGAATAACTAATATCAAGACTGCCCTCCATAACAATTAAAATCCAACATCAACCATCGTAACTAGTAACCTTACGGAAATACCAACACCATCCACGCTATCAAGATTTTCGCCAAAATTCATCCTCCTTCACTAAATCCGTCATCATCGATATATATACAGTAAAAGAGGGGGAAAGTTACGACCTGTGCGACCTTGTGATCATAGGAACTGGAATAATTATAAGATTATATGAAGGAAGATATAACTGCTTTGGTAAATGATTAAAATTTCGGAAATTGAAACATTGGTTAAAATACAATGCACATTAAAATGTGTCACATTTTGTAATGTAATTTAAAAGCACAGATTAAATTCTTTTCCTTCGATGTAAAATTTTTACAATCTGTTTGAATAAAAATATATGTAGTGGATACTCACGTAAAATTTCCTAAAAGTAGCCTGCGTGCTTGTTTTATTACATTGTAGGATACGAGATCTTGTTAAAAATTCCTGATTTTAGGAATTGATACCATTATCATTTAAGTAGGAGTGTGTGGAATATAGAAGAGGTTTATAGCATAATAGAGATTGGTGTAAAAGCATTGCTTAGGCTTAGATCAAATTTACAAATGATTCAGATCGCTCAACTTGAATCAGATCCCTTTTTTTATCAGTCGTCTGTTTACAAACGAGAAGAGGATTAGTTATTATTATAATTCCTTATATGTTAGTGTCGGATTAAATTAAATTCCTCCGGAAAAATATAAGCCTGCTTGAAGTATTTAACTTGAAATGGAACTTTAAAATCTTTTTTGACAAGCCGAAATAACCACTTTTCTTCTAGGGGATTATTGTTGAATATATTAATAGACGAAAATAGGCACGCAACGTTGGAAAGACTCGGGGAGTGTTGATTGTTCTAGGTAGTATCAGCACTACTCGTGTCTTTCATTTTATCGATTTTAAATCACTCAATAATACCTCTTCATGCTCTGACAAAGCAGTTTATCTTTTGCTTTTAAAAATGTCTCTGCCATAACCTGGTGTCACTAAAGTACCACCATGCATAGAAGATATGAAGTACGTTAACTGTATCGAGACTTATAGTTAAAGTATGTGGAAGTTTATGAAAAGGATGTGCTAGCTCAAACATCGTCGCTTACACTTTACACCTAATTGTGGATTTTTGCCATACCAATATAAGGTAAAGAAATGAAAATTAATTATCATGTAAAAAAGATATTGAATGAAGATACGATCATAATATTATCTCCTTATGATTTATTCAAGGTACGATATCAGTATTATGTCTTTATGTTTTGGTGAAGGCACAACATCTATACTGAATGATGGTGCAATATCTAAATTATCTCTTTATGCTCCAATGAATGCACGATATCTGTACTATCTCCTTCTGCTTTCTTTATATTGAAGAAGAAAAAAAATAACAAAGAGACAGCTAAAGTAATTAACCTTATGATGGAAATATTTTGGACCATATGCAGAACGTCATGGACCCCTGAGGGTGTATAAAGACCCGTTTGGGAATCACTGGCTTAGAGAATGGAAGACGAGTAGTCCATTATAATCCTTTATTTATTAGACTCGGATGAAGTTAAATCCCTCAGGAGACCAATGTTAATCTGCCTTATAGTAATCCAATTTGCAGGGCAGATATTTCTTACTCATGTGCTATCGAACATTCTATTTTTCACTATTATTTGTTATTACTGTAATTTATTTTAAGATCATTCGAGGATTAAGACGAATCATAATTTTATTGTAACATTGATTTTTTTTTTTTTTTTTTTTAATCTAGATCAATTAATTATTATTGTACAGATCAGTTCAAGAAGTATGAATCTTAATATAAAATATATAAAAAAAAATTATATATATTATTATATATGTTTAATTATAAAAAAAAAATAAAAAAATAATAATCTCATAGTCAGACGTAGCAATTATTATCTTTTTTTTTACATTTAATTGTCTTGCCCTGATGTTCCGAAGGTATCACCATGTACAGAAGGCTTGAAGTACTTTAACATTGTCGAGACTAAGAGTTAGTGGAAATATATAAAGGGCTTTCTGCTCAAATGTCTTACTTGTCACTTTGCACTTAATTTTGGATTATAGCCAAACTCATATGACAAGGTATAAAAAGTTATTTTAAATTGTCATGGAAATAAGATTTTAAATGAAGATACGACGTCTGTGTTGTATGAAAGTATAATATCTATTTTGTCTTTATGGCCTTAGTTCAAGTTTAAGCAAGTCATATACGCCCGCAAAGAGTTGCTTTTGTGGCCCGGAAATATAATCAATAAATTTGTTTTGAACCGATATTTCTTTCCCGTGCGCCATCAAAGATTCGTCTTCTATTTCTTACTATTAGTAAAACAAAATTGCTTAATTCCTTTATGATGAAAATAAAGTATATGAAATTTTTTTTCTACGAGACTATTTGCGGAGTTTTAAAGACGAGATTACAAGAAGATTTCAACATTGTGTAAGAAATTGATCCTGTTATCAAATGGACTTAGCTTGGAAACAACAATAAATTGATTCTAAATTCAACTTGCTCAATTAACCCATGTTGCATGTATTGACACAGTATAATCTATAACTTGATCTTAGTAACAGGCAGTTAGATCGCAGTGTGAAAGAAATGTTTATTTCTATTACACTGACTTTTACAAATCTTTGTGAGCTGAAAATTGTCCATGCATGAAGAATCTAGATGGGATTGTTCTTTACATTTTAATCGATATATATTTGTGAGCGAAGTTCTTCTTGCACGGAAGTTAACAAAAGTAAATACAGATGCAAGTAGAATATGAATGGCATGAACTTGAAGGCTATTATGAGAATTTAAACATGAAATCTCAGGGCCTAATTTTAGAAAAAAAATTAGAAAATTATAATATGTGCATGTTTATAAAATTGTAAAATTAAATGTGCATGCAGCTATATGCAGTTAGCATAATAATTAAATTGAATAAAACTGTCATTATTTTATTTAACCAATGTTTATTATATTTTTTAATATATGCGATCATTTTAAAATGGGGGGCCCTCTGGTATTATCGCTTCTACAATGCGGTCCACCAACTATAACAAGTTGCCCTCCCCTGTTTTAGTTGTACTGTATAGGAAAAAAATTATAATAAGCCAGTAAACTCGTCAAACAAACAGAATCGCCACCGATTAGCACAAGTTTGAAACCATAACAAAATATTGTAAACAATTAATGTGTATAGATGTTTTAGTGAATCCAAAAATATCACATCTGCGTTAAGGAAAAATTTCTTTCTTTACAGGCTTTTTCTTTTGTCTTTAACAGTTACTGCTTTGTAGCATCGTCTTTATGTAGTCCCTCGTATTTTGAATAAATAAAATTTATTACAATTTATATAGATATTTTAGGATATGCATAAAATGGAACTCGCGTTTAAATATTTCTCTTATTTTTAAAATGAAGAATTTTGTCTTATAAAACTTTGTAGATGAAGTAGCTTATCTGAAAGTCACATCTGGTAGAAGACCCGTCTTGAAAGGGCATACTGTCATACCTTTTGCCGAACAAAATCCCATGAACAAATGATATAATGATAGACTTATTTCCTGATGTTTACGAATTTTATGCAATTACATGAGAGGAAGGGTTAATTTTTGGCTACAATTTTCATGTTTTATCTTGTAGAGCTGAGAGTGTTTTAATCTATTTTTCGAAATAGAATTCACCTTTTCCTTATACACACTTAACCTTAAGCACCTAATTTCCTTAACATTGACGAACCTATACCAGATATGTTTACTGAAGAAATATGAATTAGGTGTCCTTTTGTGTTAATATGGTAGATAAAACGTAAGCTGTAAAATATTTTCACTATTGTAATAGATTCGTTCGTATGTCATAATGTGCTCATTTTATGATGGTCAATCTGTTGACGGGCAATCGGAAGGAACCATCTGTTAACGGCATAACTCAAAACTGACATTAAACTAACTTGTACTTGTTGTTCTATTTGTAAAGTTAAGAAAAAATTTTAAATTTCATAACCGGGTAAATGCTAAAAAATAATAATAAAAATCATCGAAAAAATTTCAAAATTTAAAAAAAAATCTTTTTTTTTTATTCGTGTAGTTTAAAATTAAGCATATTTTGCTTACTTATATGCATTATTATTGTTGGCAAATATGTGCTATTGAAAATAAAGTTTCTTTAAAGAGTTGGCAAAGACGAAGAGTATAAACTGTGTTTGTGTGAGTAGCAGAAAATACGTGATTGCATTTATTTTATGATTATGACGTCAAATAAACTTAGGACCTAATTGGCTAGAAACACGTGTATGTCATTACTGCTTGCTTATGTCTTTACATGAGTTTAGTCCTTATATTTATTTTTTTTTCGTTTAGTATCCAAGATACATAATAAAAACTTCTGTATGTATTGCAATGCCATTAATTTATATGAAAATTGAGATACGTTGTTCAAATGGGAGATCAGTGAGTTTAATAAGTATTGCTCAAATGCTAGTTGCTTACTCAAATATTTAAAATCCAAATGAAGATTTAAGTTAAAGCAGTGCTTCTCTGAATCTTTCAATGTTTATGAGCCAATATTCGATCACAATTTTCATCGCGCTCCCCTTCGTTACAATAACAATGTGTTGGATTCATTAATTCTATACGTTGACGATAAAGCTACAATACGGCTTTCATCTCTAAAATGCCACCGACGTATATAAACGTCTCACTCACCCAAAGTGTTAATTGCTCTTAACGTATATATACGTATTTCCGGAGTACGATTTTCTCTGTGCACTGCTATCCATAAAATTATTCTGAAGGATTTGGACTGCAATAAAAGGACACTGAGACAGTGTGTGCGTTTGTGAAGGATTTACCTATTTCAGATGATTTGCTCATTTTTTTTTCGTTTTTTTCTTACGTTTTTTTCTTCTTTCTTCCCCGGCTCAATTCATCACATACGCTTGTCTACGTAGAAAATGGAGTGAATCGTGTAACTATTTATCGGCAGTTAAAGGTTTAAATATAAACCGTACAAATTATAAATATAGGCATAAATTTCTGTATATATAATTTTATATATGACAAGTCCATGGCGACACTTTAATTATTAAGCTTGATCTAATAGAATTCTTAACTTAACTGTGCTGTACTGATACATTTTTAAGTTTATTATGTCAGTGTAAATGTGTTTTATATCGGAATGTATTTTGTTTGTTTACTTCCAGTATATTAATAATTTTTTAAAATAATGTTTTGTTTACGACTTTTCAATACGCTCGCTCTCCCGTCGAAGAGTTATTAAGTCCCCCTCCCAGGGGTTCAGCCCACAGTTTGAGAAACGCTGAGTGAAAGGATATTTTCTTCCATGCAAAACTCTTATATTAACAGCTTCAACATAACTCGAATACATATATACACATATTAGATACACACAATATAAATATAAAAATGGGGTTGTGTATAGAAGAAATTCTGAAATCGAACCAATCTTACAAGTAGAGATTCAGTGCATGCGTCTTCAATGAGAACCATCTGTTATTTATATACTGTATATATATCAGTAGTTATAATTGTAACCCTCATTTGTTAAAATTAGATTAAGTCACTGAGAATCAATGTTAGTTTTCTGAAAGTAATTAACTTGCAATAAAACTAATGAATCCTTCTTTTTACATGGAGAAGTTACCACTATTAATGTGAAGCATTTTTGTATACTTATCAATAGACAGAGATATGCGAGCAACGTTATGAAGACATGTAGAGTATTGACTAGCATTGATAGTTTCAAAGCTCTACACGGTCTTCTTTTTATCAATTATGAAATCAATTTTAAAGTATATAATATGTTTGCATGCTCTATAACAAAGTAGTAGGTCTCTCTTTTTCATTTAAATCTCTCTCTTTGTCCATTCTTGGTGTCACTTAACTGCTCTCGGCGTACATATCCCTGTTGCACTCAATCTAATGCTCTTAGTGACACGACTTGTGAAGTATTACCTCGCATAAATCCACTGGAGTTTATATGGTTCTCAATGTTAGATTGGATTTGACTTTTAATGCGAGTTAAAACGAATTTTGCTCATATGTTTTTCGTGCCTTTGCATTGTAAAACTTTAATATATACTCATTATCCTCTTGATGAATATGCTTCATACGTATATTGATAGTTCCCTTTTGGACCAGGGCACTGGTGCTTTCGTTTCCTGCTACCTGTTTTCCTTTTACTAACATGTTGGCTCTCATACCACCCACTATGATGGTGATGTCGAGGTCAACAATTTAGCCCTTTTGCAGATTTATGTCCATGTCTCCCTTTCTGATAAGGCTGTATTATATCGGATTACAGTTCTCCCTTTTTGATCATGGCAAATAACCTAGAAAAACAAAGTTTCCAAATTCAGAACTGCAGGGAGCTACTGAGAAGAATTCAGACAAAAGTAGCTTTAAAGTAGGTGCCATTCCATTGTGGTCATGGGGAAATGAGATGGTAGACTTCTTGACCAAAAGAGACATGTATATTCTCCAAAGGTCTTCCAAAAACCTACCTCTTCACTCTGATAAACTTGAAATTGAAAAGATCTATAAAAAAGGAAAGCTTTCGTGGTTGTGCTGACAGTGCTACTAAAAAGAAATATATGTAAATATTATTAAAACATAACTGTGTCTCGGACTCTCCTCGTTCTAATGCTGTGGCTGAGTTTAGATTACTGATTGAACACGAGCACCTTTGTATTCATTTTCTTCATTTTAACCCTCCTATGGGTGCAGCTTGCCTCAGAGGCCAGAAAAACATTTTTTAAATCTTCCTTACACCCAGCGGCCCAGGATTTCTCTCCCAATAGTTTTCTGACTTTTGGTGGTAGGTAGCACGCCACAATCCAGTCTACCCTCAACTCTCACCCGGCTTGCCTAAACCCTTCTTCTAGCTTGTTATGCCGAGTATGTCAAATTGCATCATAACTTCTAAGATGACTTTTTAAACATATGTTTATTTCAATCCTTTATTTTACTAAAAATAAGTATGTTCTGTGATATATTACAATATGCTTTTTTAAGATGTAAGTAATTAATATCATTTGTCCTTTTTTATTTCCGGATTTCCTATTGAAATGGCTGAAATGGCGTTTTGTCTCTCTGATCTCAATGTTTTCAGAATGCAGCTGAATACAGCAGATTGTTCAGCTACAACAATAGTAATACTTTTTTTTTGTTTCATACGTAGAAAAGAAAGGGAGAAGTGAAAAATGAAACTGATCAACGAAACTGCTGTCATTGAGCAGTCTACTGGAGAGCAGAGGAAGCCAGAAGTAATAACGTTTCACAATAGCACTGTAGCTGGAGTTAACACAGCCGATCAAATGTGAGCCGGAACATAAGACGCTGGTTGAGGGTCTTTTTTTTTGCCTGTCTGAACATCGCTGGCATAAATTCTCAAGAGATTTCTATTGTAAATGGACTGAGACCACTATAATAAAAAAACTTCTTTAAAAATCTCACCCTCTTCTGATTGGACAACGAGCAAAGCGGAGTCTGAATACAAGTGAAATACCGACTAGGCATTTCTGCTTGAAAAGGTTTTGACCCCAAAAAGAATGGGGAAATTCTCTCTCACCATCTCCCAAAAGACGCAAGTGTAAGATGTGCATGGCTGAATTAGGATTTAGGAGGATGGCAAATTGCGAGTGTACAAATTGTCGTAAACCGATCTGCCTATATATAAGCCACGTAAATCCCCTATTTTAGATCTGATATTCAACAGCCTCTTTGGAAGACTCAAGTTAGATTTAAGCCTACGACTGCGGGGAACAATGATGGTCCCCCTCTGAAAAGACTTTATACTACTTGTGTTTTTAGTTTTTTTCATTTATATCTTGTTAGAGTGCAATTTTTTCATTTTCAGTTTGTATTAAATTAGCAGTTTCGGCTGCTTTCGTTTATACTTCATTTTGTTAACTAAGCTGGTTCCTTTTCGTACAATTTGGAGTATTTGCTTTCCTTTTAACTTAACCAAGGCCACTCTAGTGATGTTTTGAATTAAAATGATTAGTGGGAGGGGCGAGGACAAAATATTCATGTGGCCTATCCAACCGGATGCACCTGATTCTGTTTCTTTTAGAGCTGATCCCGACTAAGGATTAATCTGACTGTCTCTCCTTTGTGTGTTTTGTGGGATTCTGGACAAGTCATGGACGCTTCTTATTTAGAGGTGTTCAATGCAATTAAAAATTTGAAATGTGTTGTTTAAAGTATTAGAGAGCTCGTTGCCTAATGACTTGGTGGTCAATAGTCAGGTATTTAATAAAATATATCCATCTTGCTCAACCGGTGTTTTGAGTACCCCTGTCGTATATATTCTTTCTTCCCGAAATACGATTCGTTTCTTTGCTCTATTATGTATTTATCTCAGAGAAAAATGTGCTTATTTGTGCCTATTCTCTGCCCCCTCCCCTCTTCATCTCATATGCACACTTAAGTGAAAAACGATGGCATTGGGAATCGAATTGTGGAATTTTTAATTACAGTTAAGGAGTTAACACCGTATTCAGGTGCAACCCCAAGGCAATTGGTGACGTAACTGTAAATTATAAAGCACATTAAATGGCTAGGAAGACACCTGATCTAACACCACGGTTTCTAATGTTCCACATGAGACTGATGAGAACCTCGATCCTTCACCGATTAATTGCGTAACTGCTTTTCTAAACGTTATGTCTTCACACCACGAGTTCACAACTATGACCACCTGGGTGCCACGCGGCCTAATTTAAATAGCAAAACATAATGCTACTGAAAAATTCAGATATTTAAGCGCACGAACCAATTGTAAAACAAAATCCAGCCGAAAGGAGACTATTAGTCGTTCTTTTCTCGAAAATATACGAAGAGGAATGATGGTGAAAAAAAATCACAAGAATAAACCGCTATTTGAAAGTCATGTTTCCAAGTTTTGTGATTATTGGAAGAGCAAATAGTTTACCTTAAAAATGTGTGTTTTGTAAACAGTACAAAACATTTAGTGAAAGCTATCAGATACAATGGTAAGTGATGCTCCCCCTCGAAAGCAACACGAGGGTAGTTGGCAACCAGCCTCGCAATTTGGAACTATGGCCAATTGACGAGAACGACACCTGATATGGCCTACCTTCTTCAAAATTCCGCACTGTACCATCAAATACTGGTTAAAAAGGATTTGGCGGTAAAAAATTAAAGTATCCGACTAGGGGTTCAGAGACCAATTTTTCAAAAATTGGTTTTCAGAATAAATTTATTGCTTTAAGCAGTGCTTCTCAAACTTTCAATATTTTCGACCCAATATTCAATCATAATTTTCATCACGCCCCTCCCCTCCCCCAAACAATGTGTTCAATTCAATAATACTATACTTTGACGCTAAAGCTTGACGAATGTAACCTCTTTAGTGTCTCTCGTCATTTTGGAGTACGTTCGTTTCTGTGCACTTCGAATTATTCCGAAGGTTTTGGAATGCAATCAAAGGACTTTGACAGTGTTTGCGAAGTATTTACTCGTATTAGAGGATTTCTTTATTTATTTCTTTTCTCCCCCCTTCCTTTAATACATCACATGTCAGCGCTTACGGTGAGAACGGAGGCATTGGGAAGAGAAACGCGTAAATTTTAATCGGCAGTGAAGGGATTATTTTTTAGCCGTACAAACTATCAAGATAAGTATTAATTTCTGTATATAATTTTATGTGTGGGAAGCCCATGAGGTCACTCGTGATTATTAAATTTGCACTTAACTTAATATTGTTAAATAAATTACAAAATGCATTGTTCAGTACTGATACATTTAAATGTGTATTATATCAGTGCAAATGTTGATTTAATTTTTTATTATGTAAGAATGTAATTTGTTTACTTTCAATAAATTAATAGTTTTTTTAAATCTTTTGTTTTCGACTTTTCAATATGCTCGCGCCCCCCTAGTGGAGTTATCATGCTCCCCCTAGGGGGGCACGCCCCACAGTTTGAGAAACGCTGCTTTAAAGAGCAAAAATAGGCTGAAAAAGTCATAATTATTAAATAGATAACATGCATCACCCTTTGTTTTTGAAAAAAAAATATAATATTTTTATGAAATTTTAGCAAAATTTTTAAAGTTAAGAAAATCTCCATAAATAAAAATAATTTGCACATTATGCAATTTTAATTTCATTGATATATTCTTGATCCCTCTGAAGTGTCACAAACCGCAGGATAAGAAATACTTTAAGATATAAATATTTTTTTATTATTTAAATTTGATGTTAATAATTTTTCATCAAATTACGGCATGTTCTAAGCTAAAAATGGCGGTCAAAAGCGATTAAATGTAGGTGTCATAAAATCTGCAGTTTATTACACTCTCTGAAGGACTCATAACATATATGTTATAAATTCCATCGAATTTTATGGGATTGTTTTGGAGATATCCCATTTTTCATGCACAAATTATTGAAAAAATTTCATTCTTCAAAAAACGCAAAAAACAAAAA
Source organism: Trichonephila clavata (assembly GCA_019973975.1). Lineage (NCBI taxonomy): Eukaryota > Metazoa > Arthropoda > Arachnida > Araneae > Nephilidae > Trichonephila > Trichonephila clavata. The sequence continues at coordinate 45,416 of BMAO01034593.1, forward strand.
AAGTATTTTTATCAGTTAAATAAAGTAAATGATATAAAAACAACTTTAAAAAATCTCTAGTTTTATGTATTAGTCCTTCTTCCTCAATAAATATAATAATTTTTCCCTAATGGCCCAAACAACACCAAATGACAAACACCTAAAAAGCTCTTTTTCAACCTTAAGTACATGCAGATCTTATATGAGAGGTATAAATAATTTAATGGGGAGGGGAATATCTTAAATAGTACAATTAGTCGGATAGACCTTTAGCTTCATCTCTCTCAAAAACAACTCTTGGGTTTTAGATTGAATTGATTGCTTATTAGAGTTCTTCTCTGAATCAACACTAGAGCTACTGGGCCTCAAAATGTTGAGCCTCGTTAAAAAGATGCTCTACTCGCAACTCACTCTCCACTTTTTGTACCGTGATAAAAGGAGATTTTCTACAATGAACAGCTTTATTTTCATTACCCCTTCTACAAGACAAGCATTTACGCAAATCAATGATTCGATAGAAATAACTTCGGTAAAGAGCTTACCTTTGTGACCACTCTTGTACCATGGTCAAGTTAGAGTACGTGAATTCATCCGCAATGATGTTGGAGAAGGGAAAATGCGTGCACGAGGTACTCTGACATATTTTTAATAATGGATCTAACATGAGAAGAAAAGCAGACAAGTTTGTAAAAGAGTATTTAGACACAAATTTGATGCATCCCGTTGTGACATATTGCGAAAAATTGATGAATAATGTGAGACTTAAGGATTTAAATTATTGATTTATTACGTCTACACCTATTAAGTACAATATTTACTGTTAGATACAAGTTATATATATGTTCAAACTATTGAGTGTTTTAATAGGATAGAATACTTTTTTGCAGAAGAAGGAGAGCAAAACACAAAGCCTTTTTTTGAGTGTTCCAAGTGGCATGCCCTTCCACTCTCTTGAGATGGTCCCTTTTTACACCTCAAATTTTACTCGAGGTTCGGCTTCCAGATGAGGTGTAGATTATTTTTGTTTTTTGGCTATGGCTGTCGGCTTGATGTTAGATGAAAGAATCCTGCAATATATTGGGGTGCAAAGCGTAGATATAAGCGGCGTAGTCATATCTGTATGGAAATTCGATTTATAAGCTGCAAGGTGGGAAAATGTTACATACTTAACGGACTTTAACCCGAGTTAAAAATTTATGTTTCGTAACATAAAAACCAAGTTGAAAGTGTGTCAATTCAAAACCATAAAGTATATTCAAGATGAAAAATTGCCAAGGCATTTATTGTAGTTTACTTACAGATATGTTTACAGTCAAGGCAGAGACATCAAGGTTTGCAGCCCCGGGATCCCGAAATCCCGGAATTCCTGCGGTTTTTTTCAAATCTCGGGATCCCGGGATTAAAATAACTAATCCGGGAATTAATTTTTGTCTGAATTATATATTAATTTTTTTCAAAGTATTGTGAATCTAGTATTACAATTAATGTATCTTATTTACTTGTTTTGTACTGTATACGTTTAATGTCAGTTCTCTTACATGTTTAACCTTGAAGGGATCAAGGCGGGTGTGTTTGTTAAACCATGAAATTTGACATATTTTCTCCTATTTTCTTCTGTAACTTTCTCCCCATCGCGAGTGGGATCAGAAAACGGACATTTCTCCCACCCTCAGGATGTCCGGCGTCAGCTAACTTGGACAGAGGCAATTAGAATTTTTAGAAGATATCTAGTAAGGTTTTCAGTCCCAAAATTTTTGAAACCCCGAGATCCCGGTTTTCTTACCAATCCGGAAATCTCGGGATTAAAATACATAATTACGGGATTTAAATTTTGTCTAAACTACATTTGAAACCATTTTCTAAGAATATAATTCTTCAAAAATTTATATTTTGTTTCTAAAATATGTGCGTAGATTTTTTGTGAAATTTTAAGTACTATAGGTAAAAAAGGATATATGCACAGCTCTCATTTCTGGTATGGGAGAACGTCGCACAGATCTAAGTGGTTCCATGCAATGCTTGCACAATAATATAATCAGCATTTTAAGAATATATTTTGTCAAAGCTCCTTCTTCAATTAAATGTCGTTAATTAATAATGGACCTGCCATGAAGACTTGAAACACTTCAAATCCCATTGCATTACTAACAGCTCATGCAAGTGGATCCTCGATTTTAAATGAGTTAACACTTGAAATTGATTCATATTCTGATTCAAAGAAATATTTATATTTTTACAAAAACAAGAGTACCTTATCTCAGTTATTATATGAAATTGCTTAAAAAAACAGTGATTATATTAACATAACGAAGTGTAAATTTTGTAATAAAACAGTGATTGATAAATCTGAAGGTTAAAAAAATTCTACTATTATACAGAACTTATAGAAAAAAATTCAGTTAATTATTTTGAAAACTTTTTAAGCAAATTGCTGGTTTCGTTTGAGTATTTAAAAAAACATATTTCTAGTAAAAGAGTTCCAAAATGACATCTTTCTTAAAGTAATGGTATCTGCTTTTACTAAAACATTTGTAGTTTTTGTTTTAGTGAACGGAACATGATAAATTGGGTATTTTTTTAAAGCTTATAAGATGGCGGAAAAAATAAAATCATAAAAAAATTTGAGAATTTTGGGGTGAAATTCACAATTTTAGGTTAATCGGATACCTTAATGCAAACGTTGATTATTTTCTAGCAGCATAATATATTCTCAATTAATAATCGAACTTTTGTTGCCTCAATTGTTTCTGGTAGGGTTTGCAATCCTGTGTTATATTTTTCAATCTCGGGATTTCGGGATTATATTATCCAAATCTCGAGATTAGGAATTGACCATTTTTTTAAAAATACTTACAGATTAGCTTAGTTGAAATTGCATGATAAAACTGAAAATATAATTAAAAATTGGTTTAATATTATCTTAATGAAACAAATAAAAAGAATTAATTCATCATAAAAAAAACAAATAAAAATAATACTTAATGGAATTCTTAAAACAAAAGCATTTCCTCCTTCTGTAAATAAACTTTTAAGAAACACAGCTCATCCAGCTTTTCAACGTTGAAATGGCTTCTTATATTTGTTACAAATTGTTCTGCCTAAAAAAATGCACTTTCAGATTCCTTACTAGTAGGTATTGTCACCATTAAATAGCAGTATGTCCTATTCAGGTAGTCACCGGGTCTCCCACCATTTTCAAAATTGAGACATTTCTTTTTGAATTTTGGATGATAGTGTGTCAAATTTAATAGACTGCATTGGTGAATATACCTTTTTGATAACTTTATTTAGTTCTTCTGCTACACTTAATGGTTTTTGTATATAAGTTGATCCAGTTATTGAATCAGAATCTGAATCAATTTGAAGTGTTACCTCATTTGAAACTGAAGATCCAGTTGCCTGAGATTTTAATAATGCAATGGAATTTGAAATGTCTCAAATCTTTCAAGCAGGTCCGCTATTAATTAACGGAATTTAAGTAAAGAAATAAATGTGACTAATCTATTTTTGAGATATGTTGCTTATATTATTGTGTAAGCGTTTCAGTGCGCCACTTAGACCTGTGTGACGTTCTCCCATCCAAGAAAGGAGAGCTTTTCTTATATATATATATATATATATATATATACCAATTGCAATATAGAATCAGCAAACTTCCTTGATCCCCAATTAAAAGTTGAAAATGATATGCTAAAATGTAATATTTTTGATAAAAGAGACTCTTTTTTGATTTTAATGTTATAAAAATGTCATATTGGAATAGTATACCCTTCACATTTCAATTTTTAGAAATATTTTACTAAATTATATAAAAAGAAATAATGATTTAGTACATTCAGAATTAATAATTATAAAAATTTCTTTCAAAGTTGCCTAGACTATAACTATCCAGCTAATTTTATGTATAAATATATGTCTTCAAAATTATAGCTAATTAATTATTATTATTTAATATATTAATTTCTATTTAGTTTATAGTATATATTTTTCTTAATATATTCTTATAATAAGTTTAGTTACTAAAATATATATAGATGGCGCCATTATTCCAAGGTTTGCTGGTTTTTTTGTGCATTGAGTCAGTACACTCATGGAATCTATATACATCGGGTAAGATTATAGTTTTCTTTGCTCATTTACATTATTATTAATTATGGTCATAATCACTATTAATCTCTTTCGCAAATATTTTTTGTTTATACATATTTATATTTGTCTATTTCTCCCGGATTCCTATAGTAATTAAATATTCCAATTTCTATTATGTTGCTGTTATATTCACCCACGTGGTGTTTGGGCTTTTGCCTTGGTTTATTTCTAGTGCTATTATATCGAAACTTTCCACTGTAGGGGATCGTTGAGATCTCACAAAACGCTGTTTAACCCTTTTTCACTGTCCTAAACCAGTGACAGCTCGGGAAATCATAATAGTTTTTTTCCACTCTAGCTAAATTTCTCTTTTTTGGTTTGTCATGGTTCCATGTTCTTGGTTCTTTCGGTCTGATCTTAAGATGTTTCAGGATTTATTAGTCTTCTTTTTAAATTATTTTCTGCAGTATATATATATTTACTTATAATTGCACAAAAAAATTTTGCGTACACATTTCATAAACAAAATGTAAATTTTTGAAAAATTAAATTATTTGAGAATTTTTATGAGAAAAACATTTGATATATAATTCAGACAAAAGTTAAATCCCGGGATTTCAGGATTGGAGAAAACACAGGGATCTCGGAGCTGCAAACCCTAGTTTCTGAGATTTTTATTAAAACACTTGTTTATAACATCTTCAGTACAGCTTATTAATATGAAACATATAAATAATTTATATGTTTCGTCAATAATTAATCAATCATTAATAATGAACTAATTAACGAAAATGAAAGAGTGAATACTTATTAGTTAACTACATCCTATATGAGATGGTTGATTAAATACTTTTTTTCCATTTATTAATAAATATACCCAAGAATTTATTTATCAGAGAGATTTTTGTTTTAATTAAATTCAGATGATCACATTTATACGTCAGATGGTTAGAAAACTTTCGAATCGTTTGATAGTAAATACAGTTTTCATTGCTCGTAAAAACCAGGCGGACAAGTTTCAGCAAAGTACTTTCGATCGTTTTGGATTCCTTTGTCCAAATCAATACTTTTATCTGTTGCCATCATTTTCTTCTTTTTCAGTTCTACCTCCAACCAACTCCCCATCCTCCCTTCTTTATATCCTACATTGATACCAGGTGTTGACTTCTTAAAGCTTCCAATTGTTTTTTCTTTTATAAATAAAGCTTTCTTCGAGAAAGTTGTGGATAAAGAACTTTGAAGGGTGATAAGGAAAGATGGGTGCGGAAGAAAAGTGTATGATAGAATATGACAGTAGGATTCACGAAACTAACAATTTTGTAATTTTTTGGCTTTAAATGAGGACTTATTTGCTATCGAAAAAGAAATTTGTGCCACCGACTGTAATTGCTAAATGAATTATGAATAAAAAATTGATTACTGTTAAAATGCTATAGAAATGCTGTATGTTTGGCTGTAAGCAATTACAATGCTTAAATTTTCATGAAAAAATAAATTGTGTTATTCTATTTACAACGTATTCCCTTAAAACCAAAAATTATTGACAGTAACTTTTTCGTATTCTTACAGAAGACATTGAAAATGAAAATACAATAATAAATATTATACTACATAAACAAATAAGATTTAATTATAATATATTTATATTCATACAACTAGTTCAGTGCTTCTCAAACTTTCAATAGTTAGGACCCAATTTTCTCAGTCATAATTTTCATCCCCCTATACAATAACAATGTATTAAATATAATAATAATGTCATTTGACGCTAAAGCTACAACACGACCTTAATTAAAAGCCTTACAAATTATCAAGACAAGTATTAAATTTTGTATAGGATACTTTTAAGTAATACTTATGTGTATTTTATTTTTATTACAGAAGAACCTTTTTTTGTGTGTGTTCCTTTTTGGCGAATTAATTATTCCTTTTTCGTGCGATCTAATTATGCGAATTTTAATGGCTTTGGCACCACTAATTTTTCTATCAATGTGCATATATACGCTTCAAAACGTGATGTTTGTTTAAACAGTCTCCCCTCACTCCACGTTCAATTGCTTCAACTCAATTCGCTAATTGCACGCGCTAAATTGAAGACGAAACTGCCAATGGCAGGCCCAATATCAATAATTCGATTGATTTTGAAAACGAACAAGAAGAAAGAACAGGATTCTTTGACTTCGGATAAAATATACGCTTGGATCCAGCTTACAATATATCAGAAATGCATTTCCTTAAAATAGACACCATATCTGAAAGGAGTTTGAAAGAGCTTCGATCATGTATATCTGGTTATCGTGGCGTTTACAAGCCAGTGACCGTTGTGGCAAACATTTATCAATTACTTTATGGTGCCAATTGAAATGGTAATCTTTGAATGATGAAAGCGATTTCCAAATAAGTCATCACAGGAAGATGCGTGCTTTGGAGTACGATGAGTAGCAATGAATTATGTGTGTGAACTTTGTAAGCTTCGTCTTGTCTTCAAAGAAACCTTAAATGCTTTTAAAATGCTTCCATGTGTACTTTAATTATTTGTTTTCTTTGGAAGTACTTTCTCATAAATTTCGTCAAATTTCAATGTGCAACCTTTTCTATGCAGTCAATCTTCACTGCATAAAAAGAAAAATCCTGTAATATGTCGGTCATTTGTTTTTCATATGTGAGTATTTTTGAAATCTGATATTTTTTTGTGCGGTCCCTATCTACCACACAAAAACAGGTTTACCGTATATCATAATGTATATTTTGCTTTGCTTCCTTTCTGTAAATTGATAATCTTTTATTCTCGAGTTTTCAATATACTTCAGCACGCCTCCTAGAGGGGACTTGTCCCACAGTTTGAGACTGAACTAGTTAAATATTGTGTGTATTTATCGCTAGTTAATTCTGCATTTCTGAATATGATTGGAGCGGAGAGACGGATGTAATGTTGTTTATAATTAATTACATCCTTTGCTAGTAGCTCATATGAAGCTTCGAAGAATGACGCTAGTAATTAATCATTAAACATGATAAACTATATTGGATTTTATTAATTTTTTAAATGCACAGCATTGTAATATCTTTATCTATTATGATTTTTTTTAAAAATTATATTATGTACCTTTTTCACTTATGTTTGACATTTCCAAGGTTGACTTTATTGCTACGAAAAGTGAAAACTAACTAATAAACTTGCATAGAGTAATGAAAAATATTTTGATGCAATTAAATACATTTGTTAGTCTTATTATTATAACATTAACTGCATTAAGTGTTATTTTTTAAATTAAACTATTAACTGCATTATTCTATTACGGAGTAACACAGTAATATTTTAAATAAATTTCTAATAATTAATTTATTTTACAGGAATTATTTTTGCATTTCAATTGTATGCAATATTCAGTTCATTAGCGTAAATGATTTATATAAAGTTTCAACAGAATGGCCTTGAGGTGATCAAATAGTAGCATGTTGAACATTTTCTTGCTTGAGACTTTTTAACAGAGTGCACTGTGTCTAGTGGATTCACATATTTTTTGACGAAGTTCTTTAGGTAACATTTGAAAATTCTAATTTAAACTCAAACGCTTCATGTTCATCACCTTTCTCAAATTTTTTTCGCTATCATGATTAATAGCCACTATTTCATCAAGTCCTTCCCTTGTTTGATCAATTTTTTTTTGAAGTTCCAACTTCATATAATAGAGAACACAGATGTGTCCACTTCTTTTCTTTATATTCTGTTCATTTACATTTATGTAGCATAATGAGTCGTAAGACACAGCAATTAAGACCACTAAGTACAGAGGAAAACTGTAGCCATGTGACAGAAAATATTTTGTAACACAAGCAGAGAACTCGGTCACCCAAGTACAATACTTTTTTTTTTGTAGGAAAACACGATTACCACTCCCAAAAAAGAGGGAGATATGCGACAAATACATTTTAGTTCCCATGAAGATAGTCATATAGGAGGGTACTGGCAAGTTCATTGGTAACAAATAAACAGTTATTCCAGAATTCAAGATTTCGTGTGACTGTGCCCGGTGCGACGGCTCCCGGGTTATGATTTATTTATTGTAATATTAAAGGCATAATTTTTATTTATAGTGAGGATATGTTTGATTCATTGTACTGAGTATTTAATAAATAATACTCTTCAAAAGGAAAAGTTTGAACGAATTTATTTAATTTTAGTATAATTTAAAATTGAATGTGTGTAAGGAGAAAAGTTTTTTTTCTTATAAATATCCAGTTGCACAAACGGAATAACTCCCAAATTGAATGAAAAGAGTTTTTTAACTTCACTTTATAAGGCAACATGAGGCGCTTCTGCCAACGAACTTCCTATTTGTGAACAATTGTCAAATGACATAGTTTAAACCTGAACTGGAAGTCCCCTCTACCAACTTCCACACCACACGAACTGTAAATCTAAAATTTTCGATAGATTTAATGTGCATCATCTTCTGGAAACATCAGGTCTTCAGTGGCATTATGGCCAGGGGTCGTAAGATATCAGCATCGTCTTAAGCTGTAAAATTTGAAAATAAAGTATTAATAAAAAGCTTATTTGAGGTATATTTTATAGGAAAAATATATTTGTGGCGTATTTTATATTTCTTTTACTTATTTAATCAAATATTAGGAAAAAAATAAAACAGACAGGGGTAAAATTACTTCAAAAAATTGTAAAAAAAGATGCCACTATTGTAATGTACCCCGTTGTAACAGCTTTATATAGAGGGGGCTTAGAAAAAGTTTGCTTCTTTTCCTCGAAAAAAAAATTGTAAGGTAATAAAGTGTTTTCAAATTTAATTATAATTTTTTAAAATATTCCCTTTTTAATATATCAAAAAGAGGAACTTATTATTTTTCCTGGTTTTAATTAAGTTTCAGTAAAATACCACGATTTCATCTGAGAAATTTTGAGTAGCTGGATTAAAAAAAATAAATTATTTATTTATTACATATTTTTTAAATTTATTTAATGAATTCCGTTTTGTTTATTTATGTCTGTATACTCAAACCATTTTTGATAAATTGTATTAATGTTACTCTATTGCTTTGGTAGTAAAAATAGATTCTCAAATAGGATTTTTATAGTATAAAAAATTTGAGAATTTTTTTAAGGAATCTCTGCACTTTAGCTTGCAGTAAAAACTTTTGGTGTACGTGGTAGCTTTACTTAGAGATATATAAGTGTAATATAATATCGTTGGCCTAGTTATCAGATTGTGTAACTCCTTCTGGAGTGCTAATATGATATAGGAGTGATGCGCGCCAAGTTATTTTTTTCCCAAGATGTGTGTGTAGGAGGGCGGTGATAACACTACAGGACCTTGATATTTTTATGGTGTGGTAATATGGTTGCCATGGAGATAAATCGTACATTATAGCTAATTTTTATTGAATTTCTTTCTTCGGTAACCCTATTAATTTCTCAGACGATTTTAATTCGATTCCTTTGATGATCCAACTATTTCCATTGTATTTATACTTTAAGCTACTATTTCAGTCTTCAGCTGTACTTAATGCTATTTTCGAATATGGATATTTCTAATATAATTGGTGAGTACCAGGATATATTTTTTTTAAAAAAATGAGTGATGTGCTTTTAATTATTGCTATAAATTGCATATTTTCACTTGATTTTGCTTTTTAATAATTCTTTTTCTGAACGTTCTCCTTGTTTGATAAAATTCATTGAAGGAACTAGTAGTTTTTGGAATATTGCTAACTATCCGCACTTACTAATTGATATTTCTTATTAGTTTTAATACATTTCATGTAATTATTTTATTTATAATATAATATAAAAATTATTATACATAATAATTGTTTTATATAATTTATTTTTAATTATCTTTTATTTTACTTTTTTTCTAAATTATACAAATGTTATTTACCTACAATTATTATTATTATATGATATGAACATTATTAAATATAATAATTATATGGTATGTGAGCATTATTATATATAAATATTATATTATATAAATATTATTATATATAAAATTTACATGAATATTAGCATATATAATAATTACTATTAAATTATATTTCATGATAATAATATAATACACTAAATAATATAATTATATATAATTTGTATTATATTATATTACTATTCATTATTGATAAATATTGATTATTTTAACCTATTCCTATGTATTCGTCATTTGAAATATATTTCAAAACAGTTCTTTACAATTATTTTTCTGCTAGGGTGCCATCTAAGGGATTCCACGTAATTCGGCAACAATCGCTGCTTGGCGCGTAGCACTCCTATTCAAAAATAATTAGTTCCCTTGAAGAGCTATGCATTCTGATAATTGGACTGACAATATTCTACGTACTATTTTCACTATGCTGCATATTTAAAAACTAAATTATAGTTTTATAAATTTATATGTGTCAATTCGTGCGTGTGCTGAAGTAGTATAAGGAAAGTATGGGATAAATCGTTTCATGACTTCCAAATAAGGATGCATTTAATGCCAGAAAATAATTATCACTCTGAAGTTGAATTGTTACAATATCATTCAAATACGTACAATGCACGTTAAAGATAAAACTACGGAGGGAGCGTGATTCTAATACTTAGGAAAATTCCATGCTCGTTCCTTACAAAGACAAGCATTTAAAAGATCGCTGTTCATTTTGCGAAAAAAGTTTCAAATTAGCACACCTGTTAAGTATATTTAAAGCATTGTTCCTAATGATCCTAGTGGTAAAATTAAACAATACTGCACATTTTTATAAGTTTGAGGAACATCTTAAAATTTGATAAAATAATAGTTCACTTTATTATTTAACTGTTATTCATAAATCTACTAAATAATTTTCGGTTCATGCATTCATAAATTGAAAAAAAAAGTGCATTTTCCTTATTAGCAATTCCTTAACCTTCGATCATTCATAAATTAAGATTTATTGAGTTTTTTGGATTCAAAATAATAGCAAAAAATAAAATATGCATATTTCTGTTCTTTTTTTTTAGTTACAAAATTTAAAATAAAAAAAGATCTGTTCCTTTGAGGCAACACTGAGTCAAAAAAACCAAATCTATGAACGGCTTTACGTGTTTCGAATGATTGAAGCTTCTCAGACTTCATTATTACTACTAGCAGTTACCCACCCGCTTCGCTGAAAATTTCATGATTTTTTATATATATATAATCTTTATATATCCTACATAAACTATTCATAACTAAGTCCCAACATTAAGAATTCAATTGTATTGAAAGATATACTGATACCTGCAGCTCTCGCCTCTAGAAGTAAAAAGAACGCACTTCTAAATAAAAATTTCTAATAATCTCTAAAAATGAAATAGAATAATTTATTTTCGCACTCATAACCCAATAACAAGCGGATTTCTACAAAACCAATTTTCAGTGGATCTCTACTTTGTAAAATAAACATGCATGCTAAATTTGAAATATAAATCTAATTGAACAAAAAAAAACGTACTTCTTCATATCAAGACATTGAGAGTATATTTCCCAAAGAACCGTTCTTAGCGGATTTCAATTCAACAAAAGAAATATGGAAACCAAATTTCATTATTACAGTCCTACTAGTTCAAAAACGAGAATTTTTTCTCGCAATATGCTTCACTAATCCTCCCACAAGGCCCCTTAATCCCCCCGCAACGCCACTCGGGGTTAATTTTTGTAAAAACCATTTTTTGACGGATTTGCACTCCATATAATGAATCTGCTTAACAAGTTTCAAGACTGTACGTTTAGTTGTTTAAAAATGGAAATTATTATCTATAATTCTCCTTAAGCCCCGCAATGCCCTTAGAGGGTCGATTTTCACAAAACCGATTTTGTAACGGATCTGCACTCCATAAAATGAACCTGCTTACCATATTTCAAGACTGAATCCCAGTAGTTTAAAAAGGGGAATATATATTTATAACGCCCTTTAATCCTCCGTAACACCCCTTGAGTTTCGATTTTTGCAAAATCCGTTCTTAGCGGATTTCTACTCCATAAAATGAACATGCCTACCAAATTGCTTTTATCATATATATAATTATTATTTTGAATTCGCAGCTGGCTGGCACTTTTTGTAAATATCGATGCTTGAATAACCAATTTCAGTTCGCGACAAGTACTGCCATCTAGTTTTTTATTTGGTACTCGGTCGTTAGCTAATGGCGTAAACTACGGGCAACAGTGTATAATTACATTAATAAAATCAATTCTATGAATTTTGCATTAGATTGAATGGTATGTTACCTAATGTCTACAATAGGCTACAAAGGCTTAAGTTACGAATATTAGGTCGTACTTCAAGTCTTATTTGGAAGGCTCGATTTTTCTTCCTTATAATTTTCATAGTTTATTAAAGTTTTACAGTTGAAGGAATATGAAGGTTATTGGGAAAAAACTTTGTAATTTCGGGCCTTGTCCAATTCGATGTAGCCGCGTCACTTGACCATGGTTCAAAATTACGCGGACCGTCGCCAAAAGCCCTCGTGTTGCTAATCAGTGTGACGTTAATATTCTCTCTTTCTCTCTCTCTCTCCAATTCTATGTAAACATAATTTGAGCTAACATTCCAATCTTCAAACTTTCATACTAGGCCAAACAAGAGGCTCATACTTTGGACCTTGACACATTTGAGTTACATGAAACTCTCTACTCGGCGATTCTGATACTGAAACCCACGACTCAACGGAATAAATTCCAGCCACAAGCTCACAGCCATTTCCAGTCCCCTACTATGATCATTTTTTTTTACTGAATTTATTGCTTGGCTAATTTTTTAAGACGATATGGTACCATCTTCAGAATTTTTTTTTCTTTTTAATATTTGATATTTGGTTTTAATTGTGTTTTATAAAAGTTAATATAAAAATAATTCCTTACTAAAAATTTTAAATTTGTTGCAAAATGTTTGTAAATTTAAAAATTTTTGAACTATTTTAAACACTTTTTAAATTCCTAAGGCTTTCTTAAATATGTCTCTTTTCTTTCAAAATTTTTTTCCCAAGTACCTTATAATATACTACATAAAACTGTCCATGGGTTTCTTCTGCTGCTGCTCTTTAATTTTTTATTAATTTTTTATAGTTAAACTTCCAAAAATTCTCAAAAAAATATTAATTTTCATTTTGAAAATTTTTAGAAAAAGTACTAAACATGTTTGAGCTAATTCCATGCACAGTTTTATAAACCCATACTTCAATTATCAAAAAGCTTTAGGGTTTTGAGTAATAGTATACGTACAAAAATTCAAAATGGAGAAATATGAGTTTGAAGCTTTCATTCCGTAAGTAGCATAATCTAATATTCATTGAATATTCTGAAACTTTTATGAAATATTAATTAGCTTATTTAAAACTGCTTACAACAAAAATTAGCACAAATGTAGAACAATTAAGCAGTATAATGTCATAATGAATATATAGAAGAAAACAAATGAAATATCAATATTTCATAAAACTTTATCTTAATTATTATAAAAAAATAAATCCGCACACTTCAGAGCTAATTCAAAACATGTACAAAAGACGTTTATGCATTTACATTTTATTTCCATTATTTTATAAGCCTTTGCAAGTTAAATATTATGCACGAATGAAAGCAAAATCAAATAACAATTTATAGGTAAAATATGTCAAAATGTAAGAACTGTATATGTGCATTTGTTTAAATAAATATCTTAAAATATTTTAATAATATATATGTTGAATTTCACACACATGGGATATATATATATATATCACCAAAAACAAATATTTAAAAATGGGAGAGTTTTTCTATTCTTTTGCGAATTAGATTTTTAATTATCTGAGTTATCAAAATGAGATTTAGTGTTTGTGTTTTGGAAGAATCCATTTGGAAGTTTTAATTTCATTCATCATAATATCATAAAAAGCACGCACAACTTTTAAATCTTAACCAAATCAATTTTCTCTTTTTAAAACAATTCACAAACTAGAATTTTTGCAAGAATTGCACAATTCTTTTTTGAAATGATTTGTTACAGCATATATATTTCAGTATCATTTACGTGAGGTAGAAAAATAATTAATTCACTTTTTATCAAGCACTTTTCAAGCAGATAATCTGAAATGTGCGCGTGGTAGTTGCTGTCTAGCATCAAATATTGCTCCATCACTTGATAAAAATGCAGGTAAAGCTTTGAAAGTTTGCAGGCATGTTTATAAAGATACGAGGTATCAAATAAGCCAATAAAAAAAATTTCGATAGTTTGATGATTTTTAGGGTACCATATTGCCTTAAGGCAGAAGAAAACTATTTTTAAATAATAATGAAGGCATTATTAAAGTTCATTGGATTTTTCTTCATTTTAAGAACGTAATCTCAAACACCGTTGAGAAAACTATTTTAATTGGAATAGCATTCCACAAATTGAAATATATAGTTGAGTTCAAATCTTTATTTCAAACAAAAAACTACTGGGTATTTCTAAAAGAATATCGGAGTTTTAATAATGTATATTAATTACATGTAACATATTATTATCACTCATTCATCGAGTGAAAGAGCAACTGAAGCAGTTGTGTTTGCTGGCATGCGTGTGTGTGTACGTAAAACGTAAGTAAATTGCTTTTTTCTTTCTCGTCTATCAGCGCGCTAGTAGAAAAAGTGTGACCAGTGAACACGCACTCAGAAAGCGTTTTATGTTCTCCATTTTGCAAAGATAGAATCTGCTTATACTGTGCCAAGGGAGTTTGCTTATAAAGTTCGGTTGCCTACCTCTAAACGATAATAATATTCGTTGATGGTATCATCAGTTTGAAACAACTGGCTGTCTTTGTAAAAGGGAAATGTATGGGACAACCAAGGCTTAGCGAAGAGAGTCTTTCTCGAGTGAGAAACACTCTTTCTTGTGTAGCCCGAAGAAATCAGTTCTGCCCGCAGGTCGCGAATTAGCAATGCGAGTGACGACTGTTTGGAAAGTTCTACGCAAACGCTTAGAATTACGTCCTTATCATCTGCAGTTGCACCAACCTCTATATGAGTTGTATGGAAATTATTGTGTGAAACAAAAAAACAGTAAAAGTAGAATTGCTTTCTCATATTTGATTAAATATGGAATGATAAAAAAATCGGTTTCACGCGTGTATTTTGTCGGTATAAAAGTGTAACAAACATATTCAAATGCCATTTTTCGCAAAAAAGGCGCTGATTATTTTAAGGAAATTAATTTCCGTTTCAAACTTTAATAATAACTTACTACAAAAGTAATTGAAATATTAATAAATAAAGCAAATTAAGTTTATTAATTTGAACTGTATAAAACCGGACTGTGATTTAGTTCAAAAAACCACTAAAATTCTTGTGTTTGGAGATATTTACATTTTCGCCGGAATTTTCCTTAGGTTTATTTATCTTTCATCTCAATCTATATATGGTGGTATGTAACTCTTAAGGATAATACATACCAACAAACTTTTTCTCTTTTTATTAGTTTTATATTATATATACAATCTCATATAAATATACTCCTACCATTGTTCTTTTATATATATATTTGACTTTTACTTCATATTTTTAAATTATAATTATTATAGTAAAAATAATTTTATACTTTTAGAAAACGCTACAATCGGTACTTATTTTCCATGCTTTGAAAATATATTAACATCACTGAATCTGGCATTAACTGGTTTATTGAATTTTAACCCACGCATATGCGATGCAAATTTAAATGCATTTAACTGAGGTAACTTTTTTTTTATTAATACGGGATTTATATATAACTTATATTCAGTGTATTACGTAGATTTTGCTTAACATTGTCAAAAGAAAAAAAAAGAACGTTTTTTAGCTAAAAAACTGTTGAAACCCGATTTGTTTCTAAAGCAGTCCTCATGCATTATTATTTATAATACTGCAGCATCCATTGCTTATCATTCCATAATCTCAATTATAGTTTTTATCATTTTTGTTCAAGTCATATTTTTTATCTCCAGTAAATTTTTAGTAAAAAAAATTACAATACACACAAAAAAAAAATACTCACACAAACATGCATACACATACAAACACAGAGCAACACACACATACATACATTTCAAGGAGTTTTCAAGGTAATGGTAAATATATTATGAAAAATAAGTTATAAAAAAACTCATAAAAAGCTTCAAATACAAAGAAACATAAAACACAATAGTAAACACAGATCTGGGTTTGTTTGAAAGTAACATCAACTTGAAAATTTTATGAATGTGTAAATATTAACGTCGCATTGTTCAGCTACAGAGGGCTTTTGACATCGGACCTCGTAATTTTGAATCATGATCAAGTGACAAGGACGACACACATGAGTTGGCACCCCATTCCTCTCCTAACTACCACACCACACCAACGGGAGAACGTTTGAGCTCACGACAGATTTAAGGTGCATCTCTTCCCTACACGACTGGTCTTTGAAAATTTGATGAACACAGATGGCTAAGTGAACTTAGTATTATTAATGCGGCAAAAAATAAAAATAATTACCGTAAAATCCAGTGTATAACGCGCCCCTATACTTTCAAACAAGGATTTTTATTTTTTATGAATATTCTTCGTTTAACACGCAACCCCTTTCTTACGAAGAAACATGAAATGTACTTACGCATTACTTTTACAATTTTCAGTCATTTATTCGAGGTATTATTCCAAGTTTTAGAAACGCGTAGTATACTTTTAGAACTACAATCCTTGAAGTTCATGATGAATGTAATTTCTTTTAAATAAACAGCATTCCGATATATGTAGAAATCTGATTTTTATATGTTTATTATTGTTTTTTATTTTTAAAGCTCTCATTTTTATATTCAGCGTATAACACACACCCATAAATTTCGATCTTTTTTTTGTGTTAAAAGTGCGCGTTATACGCTAGATTTTACAGTATATCCAAGTTGTGTGTGTGTGTCAACACTTAACACAAGCTCATGTTAATGAAAATGTTACCTGGTGAATTTCTGCTTTAAATATTTTAAAAGTTAACAAGTGTTGTCTAGAAATTATAAATATTGGAAACATCTACTGTTTGAATTAGCCTAAGCAAAACAAGCATAATGGTACACACACAGAATAAGCTTTAGATAAGAAAAAATATTCACACGTAGTTTAGGGAATACCATACTAAATGTATTACAACGTAACCGACTAATGCGAAATCAATGAAACACCTACGTCAGTAAAGAAAAAAGTCGATTTAAAAAAAGTACGTGGCTCACTTTATGAAAAAAATATACATTAATCTGCATTCTTTTTCAAAAAGTTTGCATTTGAAATAAAACATGTAAGAATGTTTTCCCGCTTCTCTGACAAAACTTTTAAGATATGATAAGCTTTCTTTTTTTATCATATTAATTGAACAAAATATATTTTTAAATGATATTTTATTTTAAAATTAATTTTATGAAATACAATTTCTTCTTGATTACTTGGTTTAATTTAAGAATTGTACCTTATAAATATCCCATCATGATATTTTACCAAATGAAATTGCATTTTAATGGTAAATATTTTACTTCTATTAATTTAAAAGAAACTTTAGGAGAGAATGGTAACTATTTTGGAGAATGAAGTATTTACTCGAATCCCCCCTCCTAAGCCACCGTCGATTCTAAGCTGCATAAAAATACTTCAATTGTTTTTTTAATTTAATGAGAACTAATTAGAAGTCAATTACTATATATTTGACCAGTTTTAAAAATTCGAGAAATACGTACATTAACCTACAATTACTCTAACTGTCAATGTCATATTTTGAGAATGATTCGCGCGTTTCTGCCATTGTCACAATTGACTTCTTAATTGGAGGCAGCCGGTGTTGCTAATTTCCTACACGATGCCCTATTCAGTGCCATCCAATGTACTCGTTTTGCAATTTTTTTAAGAGAATGAGTTATAGAAGAATATAAAAGAATTATTAAAGACTGTTGAACATTTAAAGGTAAAAATTATATCACTTTGCTTGCGCCGTCGATGCATATTTGTATTATCTGTATCATATTTTCTATGTCCGCTACTAAGTTTACATTTTTTTCGAAAATTGCCTCTCTTTTCATACTTGAATTATATTGAACTAATATTGATGCTATTACCGTTATCTTTGATATTTAGGTGATCAAAGAACGCGTATACAAAAAAATTCATAAATATGAGTAGACATCGCTATTTAGGATAGACTGAATTACTGGAGATTATATGCAGAATGGAAAAAAATCAGCGTTGCAAGTGGGGCCAGAATAGACGGTTACATTTTACCTTTTGAAAGAGGTTAAAATTCGGAATTTCTCTCATCCAGCAAATGCTTTGATTTTGATTTAAAGCTACACCCTATTTTCAGAATTAATTTTCAGATCCCTACATTTATAAGATATTGATTTATTTAGTTCTATCTGTGTTAGGAACCAAAGTCTAATCTCTGCGTATATATTTACATACTTTATTACACCTTTTGTGAGAAAAATGCATTAGTTTTTTTGTAAAAAATTGAGTTCTTGCATAAAAATTGACATAGTTCAAAAATTTTCAGCAGTATTACAAATCTCGTAGCTCAAGTACAGGTAATGATGTTATTTTTGTACCGTATAAATATTATTCGAATATATTAATTAGAATTGTCAAGACAAAGTCTACCCTAACTGCAAGTTTTTTCACTAAATTTTCAATCAAAACTCCCAGTGTATCCATTTCTTTTTTACTTTTGTGGAATTTGTATTTGAATTCATTGTTTCAGGCTCCATTTCAAATAAAAAATAAGTGTTTATTTAGTAGAAAATAAATATATCTCAAAAGAGGGCTTTTTAGGTGGTCGCATACCTTAAATAGCCAAAGATCACTACTTTTTTACTGAAGACGAATATACGCATACACGTCATGACACAGAATTCTACAACTTCTCTTAGACTAGTATACTCGCCAATCGCAATTGAATGACCCACCCACTTACAAGTGTTCTTACGCAATCGAATTTATTTGGAACACCAGCCTCATTTGTTTGTTGATAGTACACACACACAAACATATACGCTTCTTTAGATGATTTGACTGGCGCAGTTTAGTCGAATCCGGTTTGCGCCAGTAAACCATACAGTCACTCACTTATATGATGTTATGTGTTATGCTTAATATGATTTTATCGGGACTTAAACGAAAGCAGTTTTGATAATAATTTAAGTCGTGAGAAATTTAAGGTTTATTACCATATGAAAAAAATAGTTTTACTAGATGGTACACTAGAGGGTGTAATCTATGTCCACCTAACTTCGGACCAACCCTCATTGTAGAAAATATATAACCATTAATACTCATTGCTCAAATTGTAAAATTATACTTCTTTAGCTTTATTTTATTCTTCAAGATATTGTAAGCAGGAAAAAAATAATTTAAGTTATCCGACAATCCTGAAATTGTGAATTTTGCAAAAATTGACAATTTTTTTATGGTTTTATTTTATACGCCATCGTATTTTAGTTTTATAAAAATACCAAGTTTATCATTTTCCGTTCACTAAAACAAAAACAATAAGTATTTTAGTAAAAGCAAATGCCATTACATTAAGCAAGATGGCAGATTTTAAAACGGGTTTTGCTCGAAATCTGTTTTTTGAAAATACTCAGACGGAGCAAGTGCTTGCTCAAAATGATTTGTAAATAATTAACTGAATTTTTGTGTATGCTCTGTATAATAGTAGAATTGTTTTAACATTCAGATTTATCAATCACTGATTTATTACAAAATTTACAGCCCATTATGTGAATATCATCACTGTTTTTTTTAATCAATTTCATGTAACAACTGAGATAAAGTGCTCTAGTTTTAGTAAAAAAGAAAATGTATATTACCTGAGGGTCATTTCAAAAAAGAATAATATAGTTGTTGTTCCTCATAGAGGAATTTGTTTATAAACCTTTGGTACAGAATGGACCGCGTTTATGCTATTTTTTGTCAATTTTTACCTATATTTTCCCATTTAAGTACTAATAATATATTTTTCTCGTTTTAATTTTGGCATATTTTTCTTAAAATGTACTAAGCAAATAAAAAATAACAAAAATATCCCATATCTCCATTTTTTTTTAAAAAAAAAGTTGTCGCAACCAGTCTTTAATGTCTTCATCTACACAATTTAATTTGTACTTCAATTTAGGGCCTCTTCAAAAACAATGTTCTTAAACACTTTTTTTCTTTAAATGGCGCTGAATTTTTAAATCATATTTGCTTCTGCGCCTTGAGCATCTTGATTGTCCATGAGTAAATATTGTTCCATAGAGGGTACACATATATATATAACGTGCCTTTTTCAAACTTTTTCCCTATGATTTTTAATATCTATGGCAAATGACAATCTTGCAGGGAATCGTGTACATTTCAGTACGAATGACATATTTACTTCCCCTCGAGTGTACAGTGGGATCCTTGGTTAACATACAATTTCATCTTTCTTATCTCCCGATAAAACTCCACACACAGCTGTATATATATTCTTCTAACAAAATTTGGCAACATGGCAGCCATATGGAAGCTTCTGGAAACTACTAGAGAAATCTACCATGGTGATCTACGACTTTAGCGAATTTTTCGAGAAAGTGCTGGAAAATAGTGTGGAGTCAATATACAAATCATTCTTTGCACTCCTCATCAGTTAAATTCAACTTTTTAAAACCCATTTTTACCAACAATACCTTAAAGTAAAAATAAACTTTCTACACCATTACGAAGAACCTTTTATATAGAGAGACAGATATGAATAGAAACAATTTAAATACATAAACTCCTGCTACATACATTCGTATTTTTGGTATATCTTATTGTCTTATCTGATTTTATGTATTGAAATCCTTACAAAAAAACTAGTTATTTGTCAAGTTACTATATTTTGAAGATATTTCATTTCTCCAAGTAATATTACGTATAATATGTTTTATGCATAGAAATTGAAATTGAGCATGCCAATACATTTACTTGACAATGTAATGCAATTAAATAAAATTCGAAATATATTTCATATATTTTCGTATATCTAATCAAAACGCTCCATATAAGAAGTCGAAGTCTTTCTGTACCAGCGTACCCCATTGGCTTTTCTTCCTGAAGACACACCTCTACATAACCATCCTAGCTGAAAATAAAAGGACACCTCTAATTTCCAGATAGGGGCTGAGGGTTGCTGAAATAGCCCAGTTGCCTTGCGAAAGCATCAAGGTCAAGTCAAATCAAAGTCAAGTACTTAAGTATTAAACTATCACTAGCTTGAAAAAAATTGTGCGTTTAGTCGTATTATGAGAATAATAAAGACGATTTTCTTAACAACGGAAAGAAAATTCCAGGAAATTGTTTTGAAGATTTTCCGATAATTTATGTATAAATTTCCATACATTTTCTTCAAGAATTCACATTTTTTTATTTTTATTTTTATTTATTCTTCAGTAATTTACTGCATAAAAAATAAGACCAAATATTAAATAACAATTAATTCTAAATTTCAAGTTTATTTTTCTCGATAATCTATACAAAACATCATACTTCATGATATGTTCTACAGAATTCATACAATCAAATTATTGATTCCATTATTCTTCTAACAATCATTTTAAGTTTATGAGATTTTCTCCCGCTGTGAACAGCTGTTTTGGAGTTCAGTTAGAGGCTCTGAATTCGATCAACTCGTTTCAGACTAATTAGCATTTTAATTATGCATCTCAATACTCCTCTCCAGACAAATTGTCTGCAAGCCC
Source organism: Trichonephila clavata (assembly GCA_019973975.1). Taxonomy (NCBI): domain Eukaryota; kingdom Metazoa; phylum Arthropoda; class Arachnida; order Araneae; family Nephilidae; genus Trichonephila; species Trichonephila clavata. The sequence goes on from BMAO01034593.1 coordinate 67,206, forward strand.
CCATTTATATCAATAGAGGCTGTATGGAATGTCAATGAATCAATTGGTACAAATGAAAATTAATTCACCCATGAAAATTATTATTATAATTAATTGATGCATATTTAAATATAACATATTGCTGATTGTAGTAAAATTCCACATAAAGCAGAGATGATCAGTTTGTTTGGCCCGCTGGTGACGTAGTAGGCCGGTAGGTTGCCCCTTTTTCAAATGATTGTAATCATTATAAAAATAATGAAATTTAAGTAAAATAGGGGCAATTTTATTCAATTTATTTACTATGCCAATTTCATATTGTCTATAGTAGTAGCAGATTTAATTTTATAATAAGTTTAATGAGACAAATATACCCTATATATCATAATTTTTCTACCTTTTTTTAACACGCTTTTATAAGCTTCACTTTTAGGTAACGGAATCTTTGAACAGGATTTTTACCCGTTTTAAAACTTCAGATTAATTCGAAATTTTTTGCATACCTGAAAAGGACCGATGGCAATACAATAATTTCAGAATTTTGTTCCATTTTTCTAATCACATGATTATCAGGAATAACGATTTCCAGATTTGGTGACCAATTTATTATACCATCTAAAGATTTGTCAATTAATTCCATATACCATTTCTAGATATGGCGAATAATAACTGATCCAATTCGAAAATTTGGATACTAATTCCCGATCCCATTTCCACATTTGGCGACTAAAGGATTAAGTTACAACCCTAAAAGCGAAATCATGCGTCAGTAATTGCTTACCATAATATAAATAATTTACTAGTTTTTCTGAAAATGGAAATAAAGAAAAAGACTCGTGCATGTGGGAAAAAATAATTTGTTTTAACTCGGAAAGGCAATTTTTTTTCGGTCTTGGGCAAAAATTAAAAAAGAAAATTAAATGTCACGAAGAAGTGTGGTTTTGGAGCACGGAATTCGTCAAAGGTGGAATATATGTGCGAGACGAAGAAAGCGTTTTTGTTGGAAAGCATTGAACCAAGTGATTTCCATCTCTTCAGACACTTAAAGAAACACTTGGGAGGTCAGACTTTAAGCACAATTCTGAGATTCAGTAAGTCGATGTAACGTAATTGCACAGCAAGGACGCTGATTTCGATGGTTGTGTACCAATGGAACAAATATTTCGATAATCATAGTGACTTAGTGTAGAAGCAAAATACACCTGTTACTTCTACATTGTATATATATAAATGGTTTTATTTCCTGAATAACATTTACTCTGAATGGACTTGTTATTTTGCTTTTTAAAACCCATACGCACGAGTATAACAAGAAGTAATATTCTAGTTCAATTGATCAAAAATAAACAAATCAATTGATATTCGTAAAGTTAAGCCAAAAGCGGGTGCACGCCTCACAGAGTCACACCAGGTTCACGAAATATTTAATTCTGGGATATATTTAATTAATTATCCTCCTATATGACAGTCTTCCAGAGAACCGAAATGTATTTGCCGCATATCTCCTTCTGTTTTAGGACTGGCAAACATTTTTTTATAATATTAAGGTACTAGTTTTGACTTAGTTCCCCACGTGACCACTTTATGTCCAAAATATTTTTAATGAATTGCTACATTTTCCCCCGGTGAACAACTTAGTGGTTTTGTACGACTTATTATGGCTTATGAATTTATGTGAGCACAATATAAAAAGTGATGAGCTACTGTGATCTCTTTTAAAGGAGTTTAAACTGATCAATGTTCAACTGAAATTGATCATGATAGCGAAAGTAAATTTTTTGAAAAGCGTTGGACATGAAACGTATGAGCGTTGAAAGAAAATTTTTCAAATGCTACCAAAAAATAATCCATGAAAGGACATGAAGTCACAAGTATACACAATACAACTTGCGCCCTGTCAAAAGAGAAACAAGCGAGAGAAAGTTCTACATACTATTTGTTGATCATCAAAGGTCAATAAAACTACAATAATTTCGAACAAAATATGATAGTTTTGCCTGAAAAATATTCCTTTAATGTTAACGAAAATATCAGAAATTTGTATGATTTATAAAGTCATAATCCTTTATTAAGTTTAAGTTTAATATTTGAACCATTTTAGTTCAGTTTGATTCATAATTTTACTCGAATTATTTTAAAAAAATTGAAAAGTTCTTAAAAGTAGGTAAGTATACTTTCTCTTTATTAAATTATACACTGGAATTACGATTTTTATCGTGCACAATAAAAATAATTGGAAAAAAAAAGGATTGGTGTGACTCAGTCACCCACGCGACAATTAACTTTAGAATTGAGTGTATTCCTTCTTCTTGGTTAAAAACGTTTACTAAACTGTGGAATATGTTCACTGTATTATTCACTATTTCACTTGAAAGCAAGTTAATCTGCCCGAAAATATTCTTTAAAAGTCCGCTTACGGGAAATTGCTTAAATTATTATCTCATTTAGTGATGATCAATTACACAGTGAGGGAAGGATTATTAATTGAAAACATTCCTAAACTATCATCAAAGATCATTATCATCAAACATGTTGACTCCTCTTTGGTAACATTTATGTATTTAGTTTCATGGAATATCTTCTCTTTATAAAAAAATGAGGAGGTTGCTGTGATGTTCGAGTAAGGGGAATTAATATGATTTAGTTGCAACAACACATTATGAGCTCCTAAATCTTTTATCTTAGGGTTATTAAGTTTTATGTAAATTAAAGAATGGCACGTTCACTTAAAATGATTGTTAATTCTTATAAAATAAAAGAAACATTAGAATCTACTGTATTCTGGTTGAGAGAATAAGAGGAAGAAAAGAAGCCGATGTAAATTATTATTTCAATATTCAGACTCTTAATTTTTAATTTTTTTTTCAATTTTTTAGGTCTCTCTAAGGATTTTAAACTATGTGTAAGCAAAACTACATATATATATTTACTGTCTTACACATTAAAAAAATATCGGTTTGATAAATATTTGATTTTGTTATTATTTCAAATAAAAAACCACTCAAAACATTTTTTATATTGATTATCAAAATTTGGTTTGAGAAAAAGTAAGCAAAAATAATATGAATACATGATTTCGGTTTGTGATAAGAGTGGTTTTTACGTCCGGATGTCCAAAAAAGATTTTAACGATGTTTTAATGTTAAGGTATAATTTGCCGAAATATTTTTTTTAATAAATTATTCCAAATATTTTTAAGCAAATACTTTTATTATTTTTGTAGATATTTATCTTTAACATCTGAAAGCTGTAGAATTAATACATATATTATAAAACAGTGTCCTTTTTAACACCCTTTTATAAGCTTCACTTGTAAGTAACGGAATCTGCGGACTCAATTTTTACCCACTTTAAAATGTCCGATTAATTCGAAAGTTCTCTCACTTGTCCAGGACCAATAACAATACAATAATTTAACAATTTTGTTCCATTATTCTGATCAGAATCGTCAGGAATAACGATTTCCCATTTTCAGATCCTACTCTGCATCTGAGCGACTAATTCTATATCCCATTTCCAAATTTGGCAACTAAAAATTAAGTTGTAACTTAATTCGATAAACTATAAAAGGGTCATTTTTAGTTTTTAAAGTATAATTTATTCAGATTTAAAACGAAGGTGTTTTGCAGCGAAAACTGGCGATTAGTGAACATGGTATCACATATTTTTCCACCCATAAAACAAGAAAAAAATGCTTACTGATAAAAATAATTTACATTTTTCTCTTTAGGGTAGAATATATATTAATTATGTGCAATAAAAATGATTTTTAGGGTCAGAAACTCGTCAGAAAATCCGAAAGAGAAGGGGTTAAATAATTATAAATTCAGCATTTTAAGTTGCCAAGTGCAATTTAAAAACTGCACCTTAGGTAATGTAACGGAATTAAATGATTAATTTATTTCATAGATAGAGCAGTTCCTGAGAACCACTTTGTGAATGCAATTAAATTGAATTTTGTGAAATTTTAATCAGTCTTTGAAGTTTTCCTATAGGAGATCGACATGAATTTGGCAGACACTTTCAACACTTTACGGTTTCCTTGTAAATGCTAACTGTTCAATTAAAATGTCAATGTCCCTTCAATTTGAGAGGCAGTTACTTAGCTAATCAAGCATTTAAATGGCGTTTGATGTTGAGAAACTGAAATTTCCTGATAGGCAACAAGTTTCTTATTAAAGGGTAGAAAGCAGGCCCCTTTTGTAATATATGGAATACAGTTATACAATAATGCATTTTTGTTTTAATTAAAAATTTAAATACATAAAAAATCTAATGCTTTATTGAAACTGATTTATATGACGAACAGTTGGAATTATTAGTTTGAAATACTTTTCTGATTTTATGCACTGAAAAAACTTCCAAGTTTGTTTTGAAAATAATTAGGGTTTTTATAGCAATTTGCATTTATTTTAATTAGAATTATCTAAATGCGTGAAAGAAAACTCCGACTCAATACTATACAGAAGCCAATGTATCTTAAATTAATAAAAAGTAATAACTATATAATTAAATAATAAAAATTGTATAACAAATTAAAATCTACAAAAACTAAAAAAATAGTTCTTTCAGTATTCACAGAAAATAACTGTAACGATACATTACAACGCCGTGATACCATAGAAATTTCAAAGTTATTTACTCTATACCCTTTTTTCTCGCTAAATTTTCTGAATTTTCCCAAATTTTCCAAAAATATCGTTAGTAGTAATAATTCAGGAAAACAGTACGTGTGCATGTATATATAAGTCATATTTTTATATTTCCCTATATATATTTTCCCAGCTGCTGTTGATTACTATATGATGCTGATACATATATAAAAATATGAAAATAAAAGGCATGAATGAAATTAAGATTAAGCAACTAAGCATATTGATAAGTACCAGGCGAACAATTGAAGAAAAACGATGTAATACATGCATATATTTTTATTCATATTATATATATGTATGTAAGGATAATTATCCTTACATATATATAATGTTAATACAACAATAATAAGACCCTTTAAGGCCGTAATAAGATTAATACTTTTATTTTTAGGCAATAAAATCTTTCAGTAAAAACAAAGAAAAAAATTGCAACATTTATAATACCTATATTTCCAATAAAGGATTTTAGGCATTAGAGAACCTTTTAAATCATGGAAAAGTAACAATGGGTACATACCATGACTGGATACACTTTTCAGTAATTACTATATACATAACAGATTCTTATAAAGCCACTAATAAACTGTATCACAAGAGAATTCAATGCCGTATTGAAGCACTGGAATTTTTTTTTTTCATGAGTGTCGTTTTACACTCATGTCCATAAATTAAGGATAATTCAGAATCACACAAAAATTGAACTCTAAAATAAAAATTTCACCTGTAGAATTATCACACACATCTTGAAGAAGAATATGCAAATTACAGGAAACCACCAGTTGGCGCGGATAGTACATCACAATGACGAGAGTGTAAGAGAGGGGTATATAAGGAAAGGTGGCAAAGAAGTAAAATTGTTCACAAGCGCTTTAAAAGCCTTTCAGTGCAATAACCGCATAGTTATCGCACAAAGGAAGCATTTGGATTATTTTTTACGTGGTAGAATTATCGGACGACTGGAATGTGGACGTACCCAGCTGGAAGCTTCCAAAGAACTAGGAATCGCCCAGAGATTCATCTCCAGGCTTTGGCAACGATTCCAAGTTCATGATAATGCGAGTAGATGTTACGACACATTGGTCTATATGCTCGTAGGCCTGTCAGATGTGTTCCCCTTACCGCAACTCACTGTCGCCTGTGATTAACCTGGAGTAGAGAGCATGCATTGTGCACACCGCAACAGTGGTCTTCTGTGATGTTTTCTGACGAGTCCAGGTTTAGTTTGCAGTCTGATTCTCACCGGACTTTCATATGGGGAGCGCCAGCTATCCGTTACCACCAAGAGAACACCATTGAACGACACCGTTACGGTGCTTCAGGATGGCTCGTTTGGGGAGGAATTATTCTTGGTTTCAGATCTGACCTGCATGTACAGAGTGTAACGATGACAGGCCACATCTATCGGGATGTCATTCTGGAACAACATGTACGTTTGTTTCGAGGCGCCATGGGTGCTGAATTTCTGCTTATGGATGACAACGCCCGTCCTCACCGTGCAAACATTGTAGACGAATGCCTTCAGTCGGAGGATATCATCCGTATGGATTGGTCAGCATACTCACGGACTTGAATCCAATAGAGCATGTGTGGGATATGCTTGGCCGCAGAAATTGCAGCCCGTTCACCCCCTCCCACTGTCTACCGGAAATTCGAAGGCTATTGCTTGATGAGTGGTGTAATATTCCCGAGATCAGATTGATAATTTGATACTCAGCGTGCGTAAGCGTTGTAAGGTCTGTATTGCCTCATCTGGGAGACATTTTCCGTATTAACCATCATACGAACCATGTTATAATGTTTTTTGTAAATAGGTTCTTTTTTGAAATTTGCTCCAGGGAGTAAAAATCGCAATTTTTATTAATTATGTCAAACATATAGCATCTTTTTTTTTCTTTTTACCTTTTGTTTAATAAATAGACTTTACAAATAAGTCAAATTTGTTTTGATCTTGTCTCTTTCTTTGCCTGAACTTCATTATCCTTAATTTATGGACATGAGTGTATATGAATGACCTAATATGGTTTCAACACACCAAAATTATTTGTGCAATATAACAATGTTCGAATTAGAGTGTAGAGATATCTTAAAGAGAAGTTGTCTTTGTCCAGTATTACAATAGTGTTGCTGCCTCTGGTATTAAGCTTAGGGTAGTACTTCCACTATCCCTTGCATTCATTGCTGGTAAAATGAACAATCAGATCTCTATTCCTAAGTGTGTTTGATCCTTCAGGACGCCATGACCTTCAGGACTGGTTTGAAATTACTTACAGACACGCAAATCGTAAGTCTGTGCGTGGCACGTAAAACGTATGATCGTACGGTAACAAGTAAAACATAAGACCGTACTTGTCACGCAAATTGTAAGATTTCTTACTACAGCAGATTGCAATGCTGCCTTGCCTGCTTATTCTATCTACCTGTGGAACACGTGAGTCACTTAGAAAACGACGGACTTGGCATTCACTGCACGCTACTATACTAGATTAACCAGGTGGTGTGTGCTGTCACACTCCTATAATACACACACACACACATATATATATATATATATATACAGGGTGTTTCATAAATGATGGGAGTAACTTTAAGAGGTGATAGTACACATCAAGACGAGTAATAGTAAATAGGAAACCAAGTGTCCCAAACGTCTTCCGAAGGAGAAAGGAGCCATCAAAGTTTAGGGTCCTAAATTTCAAATGATGATAAAAAACGGGAAAATGGATCGATTCATTTGCGGTTTTCACTAAAATCATTATTTAAATTAGTATTTTCATTAAAAAAAGTTTTAAAGACAAAGTTAAAAAAATGCCGTTAGAGGGCGCTCTAGACTTTGGAGTACCGAACAACTACCTTTTACCAGTATTTTTTTTATTTTGTTAAATGTTTACAAAAGCTTAGATTTTAACTTGAATTTTGAGCGCAAAATTGAAACCATCGGGAGAGGTTAAGTGGCGCAAATGTAACCGCGTTTAGGGAGGAAAAATTGAAATGCTCGTATGTAATGATCAAAATAAAAAACGATAAAGCAAACTTTAAGAGGCGATAGTACAACATAAAAACAATCAACTTCGATTTGAAAATGCATGATTTGAATTCAAACGCAAACGTGCTAGAGCATCTTCAAATTTTATCCATGCAAGCGTTTTAGCTGCAAGATTCTGGAAGAAGAACATGAAATTGTGATATGGGGAAGAAGAAGAACGCATATGCAAATTGTTATTAAGATAAAAGCCATTGACCCGAGTGTGCAAGTGTAAATCACGGAACAAACGTAACGAAAGATGTTGCCCTTCACTAATCAAGAAAAGGCTGATATGCACTTCATCTACGGAACTGCAAATGGGAATAGTGCAGAGGCGCGACGATTATACGGAAAAAAGTTTCCCAACAGGCGGTTGCCCAATGATAAAACATTTGTGCGCTTGCACAGACAGTTGTGTGAGACAGGATCCTTTTTTGGTGCACGTTCAAATGCAGGCTGTGCGAAGTCTAACAGAACGGTAGCCGTGGAAGAAAAAATTCTGGATATGGTGACTGATCATCCAAATACAAGCACGCGAGCAGTGGCTAGTCAAATTGAAGTATCACCCTCCACGACATGGCGAGTACTAAAGGATGAAAGTATGCATCCTTTTCATGTCCAACGAGTCCAGGAACTGACTGAAAGGGATTTTCCTCGTCGAATGGATTTTGCTCGCTGGTATCTGCAGAAGCACACCCTAAATCCCGATTTTGGTGCAACTGTGCTTTTTACAGATGAATGTACATTTACACGTGACGGTACATTTAACACCCACAATTCCCACCAATGGGCAGATGTAAATCCACATGCGTCTTCTACACATGCATATCAGCGACGATTTTCCATAAATGTTTGGGCAGGAATAATTGGTGACCATCTACTTGGACCTTATCTTCTGCCAGAACGCCTGGATGGAAAAAAATATCTTACCTTTCTGCAACAGGTGCTGCCGGAAATGATAACAGATGTTCCCCCTCGTATCCGGCGAGTAATGTGGTTCCAGCAGGATGGAGCACCAGCTCATTTTGCGCCAGAGGTGCGAAATTATCTAAACGCAACCTTTCCAAATCAATGGATTGGGCGAAGTGGTCCTGTCCCTTGGCCAGCGCGATCGCCCGATCTTTCATGCCTGGATTTCTTTTTGTGGGGACACTTGAAGAGTCTTATGTATGAGACTCCTATCGAAACTGCAGAAGAACTCGTCGCCAGACTTTCGGCAGCTGCAGGAGAGGTGCGCGATACTCCTGGCGTGTTTCAGAGGGTTCGTGAATCCCTTCTTCGCCGTTGTACCGCATGCATCGCCTCTAATGGTCAGTGTTTCGAACAGATATTGTAATCATTTCTAATTAAACTTTTTTTTATAACGTAAATGTTCTTTGTTTCCTTTTTGTCTCTTAAAACGAAATCTGTTTCAGCGCCCTCTATCACCTTCGGGTTAAAATTACGAGTATGTTTTCTTTGATGAATGTTACTTGTTTTGGTGTTGTACTATCGCCTCTTAAAGTTTGCTTTATCGTTTTTTATTTTGATCATTACATACGAGCATTTCAATTTTTCCTCCCTAAACGCGGTTACATTTGCGCCACTTAACCGCTCCCGATGGTTTCAATTTTGCGCTCAAAATTCAAGTTAAAATCTAAGCTTTTGTAAACATTTAACAAAATAAAAAAAATACTGGTAAAAGGTAGTTGTTCGGTACTCCAAAGTCTAGAGCGCCCTCTAACGGCATTTTTTTAACTTTGTCTTTAAAACTTTTTTTAATGAAAATACTAATTTAAAGAATGATTTTAGTGAAAACCGCAAATGAATCGATCCATTTTCCCGTTTTTTATCATCATTTGAAATTTAGGACCCTAAACTTTGATGGCGCCTTTCTCCTTCGGAAGACGTTTGAGACACTTGGTTTCCTATTTACTATTACTCGTCTTGATGTGTACTATCACCCCTTAAAGTTACTCCCATCATTTATGAAACACCCTGTATATATATATATATATCCAAGGCATCCTCCATATAATGCAGATGCGTGTAGCAGCGGTTATTGTGAACTGTGGTACCTATTCTTAATACTGATTCCAGCGTATTCTGTACCTTATACAGGGTTGTATTTTCACTCAGTTAACTTTTGTACTCTGTGTGCTATATCTAATAAATTTAACTTCAATATGTCTTGTCCTTTTTGGTGTTGCATTTTGGATGGACAATAGTGTGTACATCATTCAAAGTAGATGTAACCCACTTGATATGGAAAACTTCTTTAATAGTAATAAATATTTTTTGGTAGTTTTTTTCTCATAAGAGATATATTCCAGTAAAGCAAACATATATGTATACAAAATTTGTAATCAATACTCGCAGCATGCAAAATGTGACACAAAATTAATATTTTTATGAATTCGTTACCAATTTTTTAATAGGGTCTCTGCCAGAATGAGTAAAAAAGGATTAACACATTTCTATTCAAATTCATTGAGAATCTGAATACTTTCGAATACATTTTTTTGACGCATCTACATGAAACAAGATGCAACTTCATTGAAATGGACTAAATTCATGAAGGTCACGTGATAATTGCAATCATGTGTTACCATTGAATTTAAAACTGGCTTAAGATTTGCGCTTGCAGTTTTACCAGTGAAATTTAGATAAAATTTCAAATTTGATAAAGAGAGATGTTAAGAGATTAAAATTCTCAAAAATAATTATAATTTTTTTTTAAATCTTACATTATGCAAGTACTTTAAATCGTGCACTTTCATCTATGTGCATTATTATTGTTGACAAATTCATAACTTTTTAAAAGGAGGTTTGTGTAAAAGACAAAAGTTGGCAACAGTGAAGGACGTAAACTGATTGGCTGGAAACACGTGATTGCATTTGACGTACTTTTATGTGAGGATGATGTTACATGAATTTAGACCATTGAGAGAGACTAATTATTTCACACAGTATATTAATACCAATTACATCAGTGTTTCTCAAACTTTCAGTATTTTCGACCCAACATTCTATCATAATTTTCATCGTCCCCCCCTCCATACAATATCTTTGTATCGAATGCAAAAATAATGTAATTTGTGATACTAAAGATACAATACCACATTAATTATAAACCGTGTAGTAACAGGTGTTGATGGATGAAGGAAGGCAGATGAGGTCGGGTATGTTATTCCTCTTTCAACGAGAACATATCGTTGGGAGTAGTGTATTTAGTTCTATTTGTCAGAGAAATAATTTATGTCTATATTTTTAAGTTCAGATTAGTAGTCTTTTATCCTTTTGTATTTAGCAATGAAAGAATCTGATGATGGATTTAAGGTATCCGACTGGTTGCAACAACTTTTTATTTAAAAAAATGGACAAATGGGTATTTTTTGTTATTTTTAGATTTGTTCAGTGCATTTTAAGAAAAAAAGTGCTAAAATTAATAAGAGAAAAAGAAATTGTTTTTTTAAAATGGAAAAAAAGTAAACATTGACAAAAAATATCATCATGCGATCCATTCTATACCAAAGGCTTATGAATAAATTTTCAATTTTTTTTTCACCCTGTGTTGCTATCATATTCATTTTTGAAATGACCTTTAGGATAGGTGATATTTTCTTTTTTTCATAAACTAGAGCACTTTATCTCGGTTACTATATGAAAATGCTTAAAAAAACAGTGATTATATTCACATAAGGGACTGTAAATTTTCTAATAAAACAGTGATTGATAAATCTGATCGTTAAAACAATTCTACTATTATACATAACTCACAAAAAAAATTCACAATTAATAATGTACAACACTTTTTCAGCAATCGCTGACCCCGTTTGATTAATTTCATAAAATCACATTTCGAGTAAAACGCGTTTTAAAGTATGACATCTTGCTTAAATTAATGACATCTGCTCTTACTAAAACACTTATAGTTTTTTGTTCTAGTGAACGGAAAACAAAAAATTTGGTATATTTATAAAGCGAATAAGGTGCCCTAAAATAAAATCATGAAAAAAATTTTTAATTTTTGGCAAAATTCACAATTTTAGGGTAGTCGGATACCTTAGTGAGTTTCCTTAGAAATGTAAAACCCAGCTAGGGAAATAATAATAAAGTAACAAATTGAACGCAATAAAGATGTTTTAATATTTTCACCTTCTAAAATGGATGTTATAACTCTTATTTTATTTATAATATATATAATAATGGTGAAAAATTAAGATCATAACCGCACACATTATCAAAATAAGTATTAAATTTTGAATATAATTTTTGTATATGACAATCCCATGGGAGCCAGTGTTAATTATCAAACTTGCTCTTCGTTTGTTATTGATAATTTTATTATCAAATGCATTGTACAGTAGTGATAAACTATAAGTATATTTAATCAGTTTAAATGTGTTAGTTATTATTTATTATGTCAAAAAGGATTTTGTTTTGATTCCTTTCAGCAAAATTATAATATTTTAAATAATCTTTAATTTTGGATTTTTTGGTATATTCGAGCCCTTTTGAAGGGTTATCACGCCCCCTTAGGGGGGGGGGCGCGCCTGCAGTTTGATAAATGCTGCATTTATTCATTGGGCGTAAGAAGGATGTGGATGAGTTGCCAAATCATATGTCTACCAGGCCAGGGGTGGGCAACCAATCAGCCTGCGGATCACATGCAGCTCTCCAAAACTATCTGAAAACAAAGTAGACAGAAAATGTTATTTATATTTTGGTCAACATACATTTGTGAGTAATTTTTTTTCTTCAATGAAGGAGAACAAGAGTAAATATAGCTGCAAGTTAGCTGGAATACAGTTGCTGGTTTTGATGAAAACTCAACAAGCAATTTGACTCTTGATTGCAAAAAAATTCATAGAAAAGTGTGATAGGGTACACACATTTGTCTCTGATGAAATTGATCCTAAAATTAAGGTATGTGACTACCCGAAATTCGTCGTTTTGGGGAAATTTTCGAAATTGATTTTATGCTTTTATCTTATATAACCCATACATTTAAGATTCCAAAAAAACACTCTAGTTTTATTTCTACGATATTTAGAAGCAAAGTTATAGCGTAATTAGTAAACCGGAAGTACACCCCTACTCAAAATATTTTTAAGATACTGAATTGAAATTTTCAGAACATGTTTTATTTAACTATACCTGTGTTTTGAATTGAAATATAATCTCTGTGTATTTATTTATGTACTTTATTGCTTTTTTATGAAACAAAAGTAATTTAGTTTTTAAAAAATCATGTTTTTGCATAAAATTTGACATAATTTAAAAACTTTCGAGAGTATTAAAAATATTTTTATTCCTCACACGTATAATGATGTTATTCACGTACGGTATAAATATTATTTGAATACATTCATTTGAATTTTCTGTAAATTCATTTTTTCACCAAAATTTTACTAAAAGTGACAGTTGTTATAGTTTATAAATTTCTCTAGAAAACAGCAAAAGTTTCAAAAAAAGTCCGAATTAGTTAAACATGAAGCTAAAGAGATCTTGACACATAAATATGATGAGTTTAAAAAATGTACAATTAGTAGAAAATTTTTTATACCATATTAAAATCTTTAAATGCATTTTCAGAGAAACTATGTCTTTCAATTTTTTGCTTCACGGTAAAGTTTACAATAGAATTTCTATTTATGATATTGAATTGAAATTTTCAGAAAATGTTTTACTTAGTGTTTTCTCCTGTCTAGACTATAATCTAACTTCTATGTATATATTTATGTATTTTATTGCACTTTTTGTGAGAAAACAACATTAGTTTTTTGTAAAAAATTGAGTTCTCGCATAAAAAACGCCATATTTCAAAGACTTTTCAAAATTATCACAAATTTTATAACTCTAAGCCCAGATAATAATATATTTTATGTACTGTATAAATATTATTTGAATATATTAATTAGAATTTTCAATACAAGCCTTACCGTAGCTGCAATTTTTCACTAAAATTTCAACTAAAATTCCCAATATATCCAAAATTATTTTTAATTTTGGGGAATTGCACTTGAATTCCTACTTTTATGCCCTATTTCAAATAAAAAAAGTTTATTTAGTTGAAAATTTATATATTTTAAAAAAAAGTGCTCCGAAGGTAGACACATACATTAAGAATGCCTGTGGATATATATAGATGATATGCAATTAGCCCAGTTAATAAATTTAATGAAACTGCCATTATTTTATTTAACTTATATACATTAATTTTTATAGTAAAATTTATGTCTTTTCTGAGATGCAAATTTAACTAATGAATGTAATCATTTAAAAACAATGATGCGTGGAATGCCCCGCGATAAAAGTGCAACTTATTGGTGCATTCGCTTCTCCATGAGCAATACGAAGATATTTCTCTTTATTCCATAACAACGTCTGTTGATGGGCTGTAAGACTCTCTTCAATATTTATATTTTCACTGATTTCATCTTGAAGAATTTGAGACGCACTCTGTTTGGAATTGAAGAAACTATCATCGATTGTAACATCATACATTCTATTCAGTGGAGTAGCTACTAAGTATTGCAACCATGTTTTGATGTTTCTTTTAGTAACCAAATCCATCAGATAACTAGTTCTGTGAATTTTACTCCGTTTGATGTGAACATTGACATAATAATCATCATCAACATTCCGTGGCAGTCGATTGACCTTTGTATTGACGGATACTGGAACATTGATTATTTGCCCTAATATTCCAAACTGACCGTGTACATGTCTCAATCGCCTAATTTGCATGAAAGGTATTCGTGGAGAATTGAGTCTTTCTGATACCATATCCAAAGTAGGAAGATGTGGTGGAATTTCTGGGTATACAAAACCATTATATTTTGATAAATTTGGAATACATTTCCTATTTAAACTTTGTCGGCAACTGTAGCAAGCTTTAACGTCTTCTAAATTAATTCCCGGTAAAATATTTTGTAAAATATTTTTATGCTCATCAACAGGCGTTTTCAAATCATCTCTAAACCATAATATATCACAAATCGAACACGCGTGACCGAAAGGCTTATCAACGAATCGTTTTTGGAAATCTTTGTGAGCATTTTTATGGGAATCATAGTCATTGTAACGTAAGATAGAATTTGTTAACGATTCAGATGCATCAGTTCCAACACGCAGTAGATTTGTTGAGGGCGCTGTACTTGTTGACTGCACAGGGGGTTCACAAAGTCCGTATTAATCAGTGCTGGCATTAGATGAGACTCAATAGCATTCCCATCATCAGTCATTAAACTCGGCATTAAAAGAATATTTTACAATGTTTTTTTTCCGTGCTTGATATTCTCTCATGTACTCTGATCGAGATTTGGCAGTAGCGCTTGAAGAATTTTTATTATCACTTTTTCGACTGGACTTTCTGCTAGTTTTTCTTTTCTTCTTCTTTCACGAAACTCTTTTCTTCTTTGTGCATTTGATTTAGACATTCTGATTAGAATCAATAATAATTCAATGCAAATGAAAATTAAAAAAACAAATTAGCTGCCAAAAACATCACCGTGTGGCCAACACACAATCTAAGGAAATATTTTAAAAAGGTAGGCTTTTGCTGCAAGAGCTATTTTGTCTACACCGTAACACAAACATTGCAACACATATAACCGTTGACAAATGTCCCCTGGTCTGGTGCGAAAAGGTGGGCGAAATTGACCAATCGGAAAGCAATCGTCCAACTTTTTCACGGATATGACGCAAGTCACAGGGTGTCCCCCCATCAAGGAAAAACGAATCGAAAACCCAACCACGTGAAGAACGAATGTAGAAAAGTTGCAGTTTCTTCATTTCTACCGAAACGAATCCCCCCCCACCAACTCCTGACCGCTGATGCTATTTTTAGCAAAGGCGAACCCCTCTCATAGGTTCACTAGCTAACTGAAGAAGAAGCCTATACTCTGTTTCACCTAAAGTTGCCACCATTAGGAAGGGTACGATGACCGAATCACAGCCGCATCCGGGTTACTCTAGGAGAGGAGTGTGACTAAAGGAATAAATATCACCATATTTGGTGAGTGGGGAAAAAATGCTTGTGAAAAACTTTTTGATTAAAATTGTAGGAGCTGTTTTTTTTTTTTTTTGGAAAATAGTATAAGCTACTTTTTTAATGGAGATATTTAAGGGCTTACGTTTCAGTATGCTTAGAAATATTGATGAATAAACTAGCAAAACTTTTCTGGGACAAAATCTCAATAGTTCTCAACATATTGATAGCAATGTTTTTAAGTGAATAAATACCGTTAAAATGTAATTCATGCTTTCATTAACTTGATTTTTTAAGTGACTTAGGCCACTTTCAAAATAAACGGGTCATTTTTCTTTAATTTTTATTTATTACATCCGTTTATAAAATACAAGTTTCTATCTTGTTTTTTAAAAATTAATCGCCTTTTTTCGGTTATTACTATTTTAAATCCGTTTGTAATAATTATTCACTTTACATGTATAAATGCCGTTTATTTATATTAACTTAAGATATACAGAAGCACAAATTTCAGCATCATCATTTACTTCCTTCAGAACTTTGGTTAATGTAGGAATCTCCTTTTTTTGAAAAAAGCCATGAATTTTTCGCCAAATGCATGCAGTGTGAAATCTTCATATTTCACCAGCCTATTACGCTTGCCAACGGCACCGGGTCGTTTTTTACCTGGAGAACTTACAGCACTTAATGCCTTATTGTCTTTTTTCATACGGAAAACAGTTCTTTTCGAATCGTCAATCAGTTCAGAAACCTTTATCACGATTTCTGTGATGGATTCTTGCGGGTTTTCTTCTCGAAGTCTAGAATGAACATTCAATATTTTTTCTGAGCTCCGGATTGATTTTCCTCGCTTCGATGGTGTATACAGCGAGATTGTTGACATTTCTATCTCAGATATGTTTAAAATGTCAAAAAAAAAATCAAGAACAAAGATAGTAGCACGAGATATTAAAATAGTACGTATGAACGATAGCAAAGGGAATGGCGTTGGTTTGGCGGGAATGCTTAGGTAACTCCGCCAAGGATGTAATCTTGAAAACCGGTTTTTAGCCAAGTGAAGTTTCATCAAATTGTTGTTTTTCAACTGTATTCGTTCACATGTATTAAGGAATAAATGCTTTTAAGATGTGATTAACTTAAAATATATCCTTAAAATCACAATCTCGATAATATATGATACTTTTTAACAATTTGCTATGCATTTGCTTTCATTTAAATTCGAAAACAAGTTGGAACTATTTTTCAAGCGGATTGTTACATTTCCTACCCTTTCTAATGCTGCCAATTTAATATGAAACGAGTATATGTAGATGTGTCTCTAGGCTGGTTCTGAGGAAAATAATATATTCCAGACCCCTCTGCTTTTTCCGCCCGCTCGCTATTTCCTCGCCATTGCGACGATTTGGGGGAGATGGTGGTAGAAATCACTACTTCCGTTTGTTTTCTCCCTGTTACGCAAAACTGGGCAAATTTTCCATTCACTCGTGAGCATAGAAGTTTAACTTCAAAAGGTGCAGCCTTCAAGAATCCTCGGCTTCCACAGAGTGGCCTTAGAGCCAAAATAGTTGTCCACTCCTGTACTAGACCCATTAGTTAGTGGTTTCTCACTATGATTGCTAGTTGTTGTTAAGACATCTCAGGTTTAGCTGAAATTTGCAGCGGAACAGAAAGAAGTTTTACAAACCAAGGGCATTACAATCAGAACGAAAATTTCTTTTTTCAATCATATATGTTATTGCATTTGCAGAATTGGAACTATTAACCCGCGGTCACTCGCGTCTGTTTTTCTACCGTCGTTACTCGCGGGGTGTAGAAACACCCCAAATTTTTAACACGTTTATTTAAATATGAAAAAAAAAGTTAAGTCAATAATGATGCATATTTGTAAAATACAAGATGTTATCTGTATTATAAAAATAAAATTGTTAAATTTATTTTATACAAATTATACTGACACTATTTTAAAATAAACCTGCAAAATTTTCATTTTAAAATACATAATTTGATATTTATTGTAAACCACGAGTAAAACGTTTATATCAGTAATAAACATACTTCGTAATTAATGTTAAGGATAGTAGAAATTAAAAAACAAATATTTTAATAATTTTCCAACCATGCAGAGTAGACTGTAAACATAACTCAATTGCTCGTGGGGAGTTCTCAGTATTCCAGATAAATCTTTGAAGGTCGTTACGTTCCAATAGTCCGAGCGAGAAGAACTGTATCATGCCTGAAGATTCAATGACCTAAAATGAGCAGCGCCTGAAAATTTCCGGTTCTGCGCATTCTTTTTAAAATTCTAGGATGTTTTTCTTGTTGCATCATGCCTGAAGATTCAATGACCTAAAATAAGCAGCGCCTGAAAAATTTGCGGTTCTGCGCATTCTTTTTAAATTTCTAGGATGCTTTCTTGTTGCATCATGCCTGAAGATTCAATGACCTAAAATAAGCAGCGCCTGAAAAATTTGCGGTTCTGCGCATTCTTTTTAAATTTCTAGGATGCTTTTCTTGTTGCTGGGGTGTACAGAGCACCCCACGCAAGTGATCATAAGTTAAATAGTATGATATTTTTTTTGTATTTTTATGATTATTTTTGATAAATATTCTTATTTTATTTTACAGATTAAGAACAAATGATGAACCCGATTTTTAAAAAAATCCTATTTTTAAAACTACTGTATATATTATAATAAGTGATACTTTAATGTAAAGAGAAATTTTCCTCACCAAAGATCAACAGCGCATTCAAGATTGCTGTGATTAAAATCAAAACATGGTGACAATGACATTGAGGATTTCTTGCGTATTAGAGTGAGTATGCACGGGCTTTTTTAGTTGTTTTGTTGCAACGTGCTTTCAGAAATCGTTATACAAAAGAAGCACCAACCATCTTCAATTTACAAAAATAGGTTGTTTGTGCGAAAAAAATGAGCGGTCTACCAAGTATTTCGGAAGAAGCAATGGAAGAGTGAGGCAGAGTTTTGTTAAAAGTATACGAGAGTTGCCCCTTGTCAATCTGAAATGCTCCAGAAAATGAAAAGTTTAATTTCAAGCCATATTATTTGCAATTTACACAGCAAATAAAAGAGAACGATAAGTAAATTATGTTTTGTACTCATCCCGTATTATGCTTTTATTTCATTAAAATCCCATACAATACTAAATTTCACTGAAATCTTTCCATAAAACCTCACAAAGGCATAACCTAACAAAATATTTTTAAAAGAATTGTCTTCATTGTCAAAACATTAACATTTCTGGGTAGTTTAATAAAAAGACTTTAGAAAAAAGGTATTTTAGTCATAATTTTCACTAATGGCAAAATTTAAAAATAACTAATATTCATTTTAAAATATGAAACAAGTGAAAAGTATTAAATTAAGTTATTTCTTGTCATAAACACCGTTCATCTCATTAGTGTTAATTCATTATAATTAGTAAATCGGTTATTTTAAAGTCTTTTCACCTTATATTGTGTCAAAATCTTAATTTAAAACTTATCTTCCTACACTGTTATTCCATCGATAAAATTATTCCTGTTTTAATAACTGACACGAATCCTTTTTTTTTAGAAAAATAGTTTTCAGCGTATAATTAATTTTCACTTAAAATAGGAGAAAACAGCTGAGGAAAAATTTAATCTTATTTTTACAAAAGAAGATGCAATTTTAATTGAGCCAGGTCATGAAGAGATTTCATCTATTTAATGAACACCTTAAGTCTATCTTTTTATATATTTATAAGCATTTTAATTATAAAATTAAGTCAATGTTGAAAATTGTCGTTTTCAGAAAAGTGAAATGATTAATTTCGATTAATTAAAACTATTTTTTGATTAAAAATCATCAGTTCATTACTCGGATTTTGGAAGTAATTTTAAGAATAGGAATTATAGTCATTTTACTTTATAAAATAATAAGTGTTTATATGTCTCTGAGTACTTTTTTCGTTTTAAATGTTCTAATTCAGGTATTAAAACATGAAAAATATTTAACTTTCTACGCTTAGGTAGTTGTAGCTAATGCCACCAGATCAAGCGATGTCAGATCGAGGCCTAGAAAATTTATCGTGGTGAAGAGCTAATTTTTTTACGTCTAACGTTAGCTTAAGTGTTGAGCAACTTACAGGTGACAGTACTATCAGCTCTAAGCAACCCCAAATTTTAGGGAGTTCATTCAGGGGGGGGGGAGTCTAAGGTCTCCCAAATCTGTTCCACTTCCTCCAACCTCTTGAAAGGATTTTTTGTTCGAGGAATGTCCAGAGTAGCCCCATGCCACAAAGAACTACCGTAAAATCCGGCATATAACCCGCACCGCCGTATAATGCGCATAACGGGCACCCGTAAATTTTGATCTTATTTTTGTGTTAATTTGCGCGTTATGTACTGGTTTTTATAGTACATATTAACAAAACCCAATGTCTTATATCCTGGATTCAAACCCAGGCCCTACGCCACACCAGTCAGCCGAGTAACTGGATGGACGGCCCCTTGGCTCGTATAACCCAGTTTACATTAAACTTACAAATTTCTGCATTAAAATTCTATAACTCACTTTAATACATATGCAAGAAACTGAAAAATATTTTTAATTATTTATGAAAGATAAAAGGTAAAATATTTAAGGGTATTTTAGGAAGGATTATTAAAATATATAATAATATCTATTGAATCATATGTACATTAAAAATATTGAGTTGGTTTTAAATTACATGTAATATGAAAAAAATAATAACGAGTATTTTAAAAAATAAAAAAAGTGTTTTATAACAATTTGAAAAGCTTCTTCTATATTCTAATTGAACCTATAATTATACGCTCACCCTAAAAGAATTGTGAATTTCTATCTAATAGTTTAAAGTGATACTCTTTTTTTTATAGAAAATGTTCCCGTTTCTTTTACGTGTTTCCAGAATTAACCAAATGTAATGATAATAATGTTTATGCGAAAGATTTCTTAGTAAAAGCAAAATAGCCATGAAATCACTTGTGTGTGTGTGTGAATACTTTATGGTTAGAAATGTAGGGTTAATTATGTGGTAAATTAAGAAACTCAGTGGTAACTGAAAAGCAAGTACTGGACTCAAAATTTATATATAGTCTTTCTTTGTCTTCAAAGGTCAAAATAGCCGACATTCAAATATATTACTATTTAAAGTCATATAGCGTAACATCCATTGTATATTGATATAAAATTTTGAAGTAAAACTATTAATGGACCTTCTAATTTTGAACTACGTTCAAGTTACGAGGATGTCACCTGACCACTCGCCATACTTTAAGCAAGCTATCTTGGAGACTTTTAGTCTCAACAGAGTAAACCCACGTTTGAGACAAGATTTCGAAAATGCCATGATATTAGTAATTTTATGTTATTTTGTTGGTGGTTATGACTTAAATAAATGAAAAACCCCAATAAAGAAATTATATGACAGTTTAAACGCATTAAAATGAGGTATTTTGGGTAAAACTAGATGAAAGCAATACCGAAATTTAAAACACTGTACATGTAATTCAAAGCCATATATATTTAAATTATTTTTTACACAAAATATTTAACTCATTTATAAAGGTAATGAATGAAAATAATAAGTAAATTTATATTTACCAAAGCGTTACGGTTCATTCATAACTTTTTGAGATATCAGGTTTTTAGTAATATAACTTTGACAAAAAATGTACAATCTTCATAAAAAGACATTTAAAGTTTTGATTCTTATTTAACTAAAATAATGCTTATCATCAGATATTTAGAATAACCCATTTCGAATTCACCAGTCCTTTCTCTGTAAAACTAATTTCTTTCTTTCAAACTACCTTTGCAATTAATGCAAGTTTTACTACATTATGACTTGTTGAGTTGAGTAGGAATGTGTCAATACACGGATTTTATATTTCATATGTTGACGATATTAATTTATTGAGAGGTAGAGAGAAACAAATACAGTCCTCAGCAGTTGGTTTACATAAGACTAACATTACTCGTAAACGATAAAACAAGCACCTTGTGAAAAGAAAATAGAACAAGACGATAATTTCCGTGTGTTTCAGAGAAAACATCTAAATATAAAAAATGAAAATCAAATTATGAAAAATCGTCTGTTTTTTGAGAAAAATTGTAAAAAAAAAAATTTTTAAAAACTGTAAAAATATAGATGGATATAAGGGATTTTATTTTACTCAGTCTACTTTTTTTTATTGAAAATGAAATATTTCAGAATCCATGACGTCTCATATCGTTTGACATCCCCCTGAAGTAGCAAAGTTAACCATCAAGATGTTCTGTCAGCTCACGTGTTTCCAACTTAGCTCACGGAGTAATGTCTGTAGCTGTCCATCAAATGAAATT
Organism: Trichonephila clavata; assembly: GCA_019973975.1. Classification (NCBI taxonomy): domain Eukaryota; kingdom Metazoa; phylum Arthropoda; class Arachnida; order Araneae; family Nephilidae; genus Trichonephila; species Trichonephila clavata. The sequence continues at coordinate 89,187 of BMAO01034593.1, forward strand.
CAGTTGAAAAATATAGAATAGATATTGTTTTTCTCCAACATGACTGAAAACCTCGGGTTATTGGCTTTTAAATAACAATAAACAGCCTTTTTCGTAGAAAATATCGCAGTGTGAACCACTAACCCAATTTTTATGAGAGTAAAAGTCATGGACATCTCTGGGTATTTAATGTTATGAAGTGAGCTAAACATGCATAACCAAGCGCAACTGGCCCACGATCCGCACAGTATGACAAGTAATAAACTTCAAACCTCAAAATGACCTCAATAAAGTACCTTTTCACATCATTTCTTTCAACATCCATATTATCATTCTAACTAACTAATCAAAAATCATCACGATATTACTGCAGTACTGGGCTAAGAGTAAGCCTAACTAAAGCTACACCCAATCTTCACAATAGAGGTTAAGTTTCACAGGAAATAGTCACCCGTTAACCAATTACATATTTCAGCTGAGTAAACGTCACCTTCGAGATAAATTAGGGAAAATTGACTAAAACTGCTCAAGATATTTAATAACATAAATGAAGAAAACAGTGAAACCTTTTCATAATTGTAGATAAAGTAATGCGAGGAATATGATATTTTGTTTATAACACGAAAGATAACCAAATTGTGCATATAAAAGCTGTATTTGTAAAAATACATTAAATCGTAAAATTTAAAATTTGTTTAAAATTATATATATATATATAATATATACACACACTCATGCCCATAAATTAAGGATAATTCAGTCACATAGAAATTGAACTCTAAAATAAAATTCAAATGGGAATTATCAAACACATCTTGAAAAGTATGCAAATTACAGAAACCACCAGATGGTGCGGATGAGTACCTCACAAAGACGAGAGTGTAAGAGGGCATACCTGGGAATGGTGGCAAAGTAAATCGTTCACAAGCGCTTTAAAGCCTTCAGTGCAATGACCGCATAGTTATGATACAAGGAAGGATTTGGATGATTTTTACATGGTAGAATTATCGGACGACAGGAACGTAGACGTATCCAGCTGGAAGTAACGGAACCTGGAATCGCCACAGTGGCTTGAAATCGCCCCTCCAGGCTTTGGCAACGATTCCAAGATGATGGTAATGTGAGTAGATGTTACAGCACAGGTCGCCCCCGAGTTACAACGCCGAATGAGGACCGGTATTTGGCAGTTACTGCCAAAAGAAACAGACAGAGCACAGCATCAGACCTATCTCGTCATCTCTCTTCAGCTACCTGTACGACAGTTTCAAGGCAGACCATGTACAAACGCTTAGTGCACATTAGTCTATATGCTCGTAGGCCTTTCAGATGTATTTCCCTTACCGCAACTCACTGTCGCCTGCCATTAGCCTGGAGTAGAGAGCATGCATTGTGGACACCGAAACAGTGGTCTTGTGGGATGTTTTCCGACGAGTCCAAGTTTAGTTTGCAGTCTGATTCCCCCGACTTTCATATGGAGAGCACCAGGTACCCGTTACCACCAAGAGAACACCATTAAAGGACACCTTTACGGAGGTGTAGGATGGTTCGTTTGGGGAGGAATTATTCTTGGTTCCAGAGCTGACCTGCATGTTCAGAGTGTAACGATGGCAGGCCACATATATCGGGATGTCATTCTGAAACAACATGTATGTTTGTTTTGGGGCACAATGGGAGCTGAATTTCTCTTTATGGATGACAACGTCCGTCCACACCGTGCAAACATTGTAGACGAACGTCTTCAATCGGAGGATATCACCCGTATGGATTGTCCAGCATACTCAACGGACTTGAATCCAATAGAGCATGTGTGGGATATGCTTGGCCGACAAATTGCAGCCTGTTAACCCCCTCCCACCTGTCTACCGGAAATTCGGAGGGCTTTGCTTGATGAGTGTTGAAATATTCCCCAAGATCACATTGATAATTTGATACTCAGCGTGCGTAAGAGTTGTAAGGTCTGTATTGCTTCGTCTGGGAGACATACTCCGTATAAACCATCATACGAACCATGTTATACTGTTTTTTGTAAATAGGCTCTTTTTTGAAATTTGCTCCAGGGAGTAAAAATCGCATTTTTTATTAATTATGTCAAGCATATAGCATCTTTTTTGCTCTTTACCTTTTGTTTAATAAATGGACTTTACAAATAAGTCAAATTTGTTTTGCTTCTGTCTCTTTCTTTGCCTGAACTTCATTTGCCTTAATTTATGGACATGAGTGTATATATATTGTGACGAGTCTATTCGCGACATTTTTTGTACTAATCTTCTTGGGGGAACTTTGGGGCTAGCATCTACATTATTTCACAACCTTTCAAGTAGAACCCGTGATATTTAAATTAGTTTGAATATATAAAGTATATATAAGTTTTGTAGATGTAAGATAGAAGTAGCCAGGAAGCTGTTACGTAAGTGAGAATATTGGAAGATTTCATTCACAAACCTAGCTCGAGTTAAGGAAGTAATTGCTTGGATTAAATTACTAGATTGAAGATTTAAGATAGTAGAATTTTAATTAGCTATCTGTTTATTAGCGCTTGTTCTCTTTATCAAGTTTGCGTTGTCGGATTTACTTAGAGTTGGATATTAAGATTAGATAACGCTTTATATATCACTCCTAGGTTTCCTCTTGTAGTTTCACTTGTGATTGTTTAAGTGTGTGTTTAAAGGATAAATAAAACTAATTGTTATTATGGGGTTTGTTGGTGATGCTTTGGTTCCTCCCCCCACCTAGAGACGCGCATGATGGAGAGAGAGGGGTGCCGATTAGACCAAAATCCGCACAATATATATGCCGTGTTTTTCGAGTGAACATCAAGACATTTGATTTTAACCGTCTTTATTCCATGAAATTATTTTGCAATCTGTTTGTAAGAGAGAGAGAGAGACGTACACGTGTTAAACATCAAGATTCCGCGGCCCCTTCAGAAGCCATATGCTCTTCAAGTACGCATCTGATTGAAGAGATATTCTTGAGAATTTAAGTGCGACATATTAGATTATAAAAATTAATGGTCGGAACCGGCAAACTTCTTTGAAGGCCACGTGTTATTCATTCCCGAACTGGATAACAAATTTAATACTTGAAGATGTAACGGGAAAATAAAATTTAGTAGTGGTCTAGGGTTTAATTTTAGATCTTATTTAATTATCCTTACATTTTCCCCCCAATTTTAAAATCGGAGTAACATTACTCCTTTCTCTCTTACAAACCTAATAAATATTCAATATTTACAAAACAGTACATAACGTAATATAGAAACACATGTTATACACAGTAAATAGATTCAAGTAATACGAATTATAAATTTAAAATACAATACAATAAACGAAATTATAATAATAAACAAAATAAAACACTTCTAAAATATTAATTGATAAAATGAAATTCCTACACACAAATGTATATTAGCGTTTTCAAATCTATTTTTCATCCAGAAAAAGAGCTTATTGTTTCCTCCAAATCTCTTTCATGTTATTAGATTTGTGTTATTGCTAGCAAATAGTCTATCTATTTGTAGTATATAAGTGGACATTTTTCCTATTAAACAATAATATAATTTTAAAAAATACATGATATACAAATATTAAGATACTAATTGTCTATTAAAATATACGCTTATGACGGGGAGAGAGGGGGGCCGATTAGACCAAATCCCCCTCAATGGCACACAACGTGGTTGTCAGATAAAAAAAATATTTCTGATAACCCGGAGATAGGAGTCCGATCCAGTTTTAGGCTCTTGCCTGATTTTTTTCCCTCAGGAGTGGAAAATGTGGTAGATTTCTTAGAATGCATTGATAGCAATATCAGGTTTTACGAGATACCGAGCAATTTAGCATGCTATTATCTCAAAGGGAGTCTCCGAGGACGTGATGTGGACCGGTGTAAGGTATTCGGATCGTTGTTGGTGCAAGGGGGGGGGGGTGGAATGCTACGGATTTCACGCAATTAAAGGAAGGGTTGACAGAAAATTTCCCAATGGTTGGGAATAGGAGTAAATTAGAAATCAGGTTCTATTCCTCGTATCAGGGTCATGGTAAGGCTCCATCGGATTTCATTTATGGCTTACTCAAATTACACAAAAGGCTGTGACTAAATATGTCAGAAACAAGTTAAATCGATCACATTACATCCCGTCTTGAACCACTGTTGATGGAATATATTGAGATTCGAAATCCAACTTCTCGATCTCAATTAATTCAGATGATCAACAAGTATGAAGATACATATTTGAGGAGAGACAACCAGGGTTCGAGTAATAGTAATAGTGAAAGACGAGTTTGGGATGTGAGTAGGAGGTCTACCGACGGTCGTACAAGTAGAAATTGAAGAGATGCAGGGGTAATTGAACGTCAAAAAGACAGGAGAGATACTTATAGAAGTTTATATGGGAATAGACTCCAGAGGAGGCATGTCAACCAAGGGTTCGAGAACAGGAACCGTATTGACAGAAATGATCGCTATTTCGAGAATCAGTTTAGAAATAGGGGTCCGTGTGACAATTTTGACCGAGAAGCGAATAACCATTGAAATAGAGGTAATCATTAAAATTTAATCTTTTTAAGCGTTCGATATGAGGATGGATCATAGATTGAAGAGAAAGCTCCTATGAAGCTTTCCGCTTTACGGATGTCCCCTGTTTAACTTTCGTACGTACCCATTTTATTAAATGACATATTTACAAAAGCATTATGGGATACTGGGGCTGAGAAGTCGTTTATCTCTGAAAAAATGTATCAGTCATATTTTTCTTACAAGCCAGTTAAAAAGTCACACGCCAAATTAGTGACGTCCCAAGGTGACTATTGTAACAATGTAGGAATGGTAGAATTGGCGATCAGAATTCGAGAATTTAAGGAAAAGTTTAATTTTCATATATTGGCAGATCTAGAATATCATTGTATTTTAGGTGTCGATTTTATAAGGGAATGAAAAATTACAATGAATTTCGATGATAAGTCATTAGTGATTCCGGACTCGCAAATTGAAGAATTAAAAATTGATACGGGGAATTGATCTTTCAAATACGAAACTCGAGAAAAGTCAAAAGAGAGAATTAAAAACGTTATTTAATAGTTTTAATGGGTTGTTTTCTGATAGACACGGACTTACTCATGTATCATATCAAGAAATCGATACGGGTGATAGCGTCACTGTAGTATCTAGACCTTATACGTATGACAGGGTTAAGCAAAGTATAATAGATTATCATGTAGATAAAATGTTACGAGAGGGCATAATCGTACAAATTCAGTCGACTTACGCACCTCCTGTTGTATTCTGTCGTAAGAAGAACGGATTACCTCCCGATAATCCGGAAGCTTATCGATATGCGGTGGACAATCGCAAACTTAATACGGTAACTAGGTACCCTAGATACCCCTTGCCTAGATAATTAAAGATTTAATCACTAATATTACGGACACGACGACAATAAGTTCGTTGGATCTACGCACTGGCTATTTTCAGTTGGCAGTAAATTCCAGTGACGTAATTAAAAGTTTTTTTGTGACGAGAAACGGCACTTATGAACGAGACGTCACTGTGACGAGAAACGGCACAGAGGCCGAACTTCGCATGCCATTCGGCCTCTCGGGGGTAGCCCTAAATTTTCAGAAAGCAATAGATATAATACTCAAACTGGTATTATGGAAGTATATGAAAGTGTATATGGATGAGGTGATTATCGCTTGTCAATCATTTGTACATCATGCTGACCATTTAAAGGAAGTATTTATGTTATTGCAGGAAGCAGGGGGTTGCCATTGAACAAAGGTAAGTGTAATTTTTGTTCTGAGAAATTAAAATACTTGGGTCAGTAATTAGCAAAGACGGGATTGCCAAGGATGAGTCTAAAGTTCAGGCAATACTAGAAATGAAACCTCCAAAGAGTACTAAAGATGTTTCAAAATTCCTGGGAAAGACCCAGTGGTATCAAAAATTTATTAAGGGTTACGCAGATCTCTGCGAACCTCTAAACGAACTAAAGAAAAAGGATAGGAAATTTATTTGGTCGGAAGAGTCGCAGGTTGCTTTTGAATCGATCAAACGTGCAATTACGGAAGCACCGGTTCTAAAAATACCGGATTGTTATGTGCAATTTGAGCTATTTACTGACGCTAGTTCCATCGGGATTGGAGTTGTGCTTACTCAAAATCAGAGTCCCATCGCATATGCGTCCCGCACACTTAATGCTGCCGAACGCAATTTCACAGTTACCGAGCGCGAATGTTTAGCGGTGATTTGGGCTTTAAATAAGATTCGCACCTATTTTGGTCCGCTGCCAGTAAAAATGATAACTGATCATGCGGCATTAACAAAACTCACTAATGGTAAAAATTTATCCAGTATCCAGCCTAATGATTAGATGGGCACTCAAGCTAGCCGAGTTTAATGTTGAATGGGAACACAGGCCAGGAGCTCAAAATGTGGTGACAGATGTGTTGTCTCAGAACCCGGTGGAAAGTTTTGGGGATGAAAATATAGCTTGTGCAGTAATTAGAGATTCGGCACTTTAGTCAAGGTAGCAGTTGATTTCCGTACAAAGACAGGACCCTGAGTGGGGACATATTTATCGTTATTTGAAAAACCCCGATGCCACCTCTGTGAATAAGTCAGTCTGTGGAAACTGGTCTCAAGATTTCAAAATCGTCAATAATTTGTAATTTTATGCGAAGTACGCAACCACTCTAGAGAACTGAGAGTATATATTCCACGGTCACTGCGGGGTGTGATAATGCGCGAATTTCATGATGAGCCTATGGCTGCACACCTCGGAAAGAAGAAACGTATTTACGCGTCAGGGATGCTTGTTATTTCCCCTATATGAGAAAGTTTATATACGATTATGTTTTGACATGCGACTCCTGTCAGAAAAATAACTATAAGAACGCGTTACCGGCCGATCGCTTAATACCGATTGTAACTAATTATCCGAATGAAACAGTTTCATTAGATTTGTAAGGCCCCCTACCCAGCGTTGAAACCTTAACAATATAGATATATTTTAGTAATAATGGATCACTTTACGAAGTGGTTGGAAGTAATACTCCCCCGGAAAGGCTTCCGCAAAGATAATTGCCAATACCCTGTTCGAACATTATATTTTGCGATATGGAGCTCCAGTATAAATGATAAGCGATAACGGTGCCCAATTTGTATCCGATGTTTTTGAGCATTTAAGGTAACAGAACACCTTCGAAGAAAATTTTTTGAATTAACCTGAATTTTGCCTGTTAATGCATATTTTATGACCTTATGGGTCTTTAAAATGAGAAAAACACCCAAGTAAAGTCTTGTTAGTGCACATTTTTTCCGTGAAAGGGGTATTTTATGAAAAAATAAGCAAAAATAAGACTTTACGCAAAACATGATAACTGAAAATAAAATAAATATATTGACATTTTGTAAATTGAATAATATAACATACAACCTTATCTAGGGAATAGACACTTATTTTGGTAATATAACAATTACGTGAGAAGCTATTGTGTTTCGAGCTTCTTAACGTTGAAATTTTCTTTAAAAGCTATTGTAATTTTCACTTTATTGCTGTATAAAAAAATTTCTACTCAACATAAAATCTTAAGAGAGGTCTATTCCCTGTATTAGTATTTAAAAAACATATATATAAAATTTTTATTTCATCCAAGCATAACTTTTTGAGATATTGTGTTTTGCGGTAAGAAAAAATGTAAAAAAACTCATTTTGAGAAAACGACAAAAATAACATTAAACTAATCTGATTACAAGAAAAACACTTACTTTCTTATTAAAATGCACCAAATTTATAATTCTCTCCATCTTTAACTTCTAAAACAATATTTTTTTCTTTTTAAGGGCTCTTAAAATTTTCCTATGTTTCTTTGTTTTGGGGTCTGCGTTATGAATCGATTCACGGATTCTGCATTTATCTAAATGTTTATATCCCCGTAAGGTAAACACCCCAGGATTTTCAATATTCATCTTATTAAAAACTTTGAGGCACCCATTTAATCCCTCATTGAAATGTATAACAGCATCATACGACCCAAATTTAATTGTTTTGAGCGAAACAAATACTTCTTTCGGAACTTTTTGCCAGACTATTCCGTTAAAACACTCATTTGTATTTTGCGTGCATCCATGTAAGCAGTTACTTAATATCTGTTTGTCGCATAGTTCTAAATATACTGGTTTAATTTTATTTAAAACATCATTTGATAAACCAGCATATTTTGTGGTACATTTTGTTCCATTTGCCACCCCCCGCTGAAAATAACACCAGCTGTCTTTCCCTATTGGGCACTGACCATGCATCGGTTTCTTATCACTTGATGCACAGTGATATAACGCAGCAATTACATTTTGCTGCATGGCATTTAAGTTACCGACATTACTGCGTACAGCAATTCCGTAGTAATTTTGAAGTCGGTCGATAAAATTATCAGTTAATTTGCCTTTACCAGACAGTCCTTTAGTTTTTGTTTTTAGCTTTCTTAGACGCGAGCCCACTCTCTTTTGTACATGGCCAATGCACTCAAACTTTGTCACACTGTTCATTCCATAAGTGTCTTTCACACTCATGAAAGCTTTTGAGTCACCATCGGCATAATATTGCGTGTATTGAAGTCTGCGGTTTTTTTCTGAACGAAGAAATATTCGTGAAGCCCCCACAATTTCCATTTTTGACGAAGATCCCGTAAAGTTACACTGACATATGTGGTCGGCTTTTGACGACTCATATTCATTCGACGAGTTTCTTGGCATAGTCTGAAGTCTCTTACATGTAGGACAGTAGGACGACATAACTTCTACCTCTAACACCTAACCAGTATCAACTGATATTGCAGCAACACAACCATTCATAGATGTATAGCCTCTACGCTGCCATGTGCCATCCACAGATATGCCACATTTTACAAAATCAGATGAAAATTTTTGTTTTATATCCGCAATTTCAGTAGCAGCTTTTTTCATGGATTCCTCAGCTACTTCCTGAACCACTTTTAAAAGCTTTGCTTCCTGATTTTTGAAAGCCGTTTTTGTCTCAGTCGAGGCAAATTTAATGTTGAGCATAATTTAAATGCACCAGCAAAACCCTTGCCTATCTGCCGCATACCATATACTAGCCTGGTATTTATGACTGGTGCATTTACAACTTTTTTTGATGAAGCAAATGTAAAGAAAAAGTCACAGCATTTACATTTTAGTGTAAAATGAGAGCATAATCCATACATGGAATCCTCAAAAAGCTCTACTTTTTCAGCAAAACATTTTGGGCAGCAAAGTTGAGAAAATGCATCCACAATAAGCTCAAGATCAATGATTCTGTTACCAAACAGAGGACCAGACATTTCTTCTGCAGTTGACATACTCTCATTTCCCAATTTTGAAGAACTAGTAGTGCATTCAGGAACAGGTGTTGAATTGCTGTTATTTTCGGAAATTTTTGTGTATTTATTTCCAAAAAATTGTCTCTTACGCTTTCTAGCAATACTTTAAACCATTTTCAAGCAAAAATAAAACAGAATAGAATTATTTTTTAACTTTCTACGCTGTCGATTCTTTCAGTATGAAAATCAAACATATATGTAAACAAAGTCACTAAACAACAAATTTGATGCCAGATTTCATACATAAAAAAGGAAAAATGTATTTCTAAATACATTTATATTTATTCTCAAATATTCTATTTTAATTTCTGACAAAATATTTGTATATTAATTTTCATATTTCATGTCATATACCATGAAAGAGAAACGTAAACAAACAATTTGGGCCACTTCCGGTTAGCAGAAAGGCATTTCCGGTCAGAGAAATTCATGATCAAGTAATATTAAAAAAGCTGTAACTTGGCTTCTAATTAAGCTAGAAACAAAATTTTTACAGATTTAGAAAGATAAAAGATTGAATTTTAATATTTGATCAAAAACGAAAAATCGATACTTTGACCGAAAATTGAGTTTTAAAGGTGTTCTGTCACCTTAAGTAATAGATTAGACATAAAGCATGTCAAAACAGTTGTGTATAGATCTCAGTCAAATAGAACGGAAAGAGTTAATCGTGAGCTCTTACAAATGATTGCTACTTTTGTAAATAATAATCACGAGACCTGGGACCAGTTTCTAAGAAAATTTGCGTATGCCTTGCGAACGGTGGTTCACGAAACTCCGGAAAAATCTCCAGCAGAGTTATTTTTGGGCAGAAAACTTATTAACCCGTTTCAAAAACTTGTGATGGTAACGTATGGCGAAGAATTTGTGGTTAGGAATATTGAAAAGGTGTTTGAGGAAGCTAGGCAGAATACTAGAATGAGTGAGTGAATATTTACGTCGCACTGTTCAGCTACACGAGAGCTTTTGGCGACGGTCCGCGTAATTTTGAACCATGGTCAAGTGACGCGGACGACACCTGATCTGGCACCCCCTCTCCTAACTACCACACCACACCAACGGGAGGACATTTAAGCTCTCGACAGACTTAACGTGCATCGCTCCCCTACACGGCGGTTCTTCAGTGGTACTGGGATCGAAATCATGACACACTAGCCACACACTCCGATGCCTAGACCACTTGGATACCGCGGCCACGCAGAGTGCTAGAAAGAAACATGAAAATTGGGCAAAGTACTACAATAGGAGGAGACGCGAAGTTAACATTAAGGTCGATGATTTAGTGCTGTTTGAAACGCATCCCATAAGCTCTGACAGTAAAAAAGTTGGTAGCCAAGTTTTTCTCCAAGTACGAAGGCCCTTATAGAGTTTTGAGTGTTAAAAACTATAATGTTGTAATTTGGAAGGCAGGTAGAAGAACTACGGTTAAGGGGAGTCAGTTGGGTAAACAGCTTCGGGAAGTCGATTTTGAGTTTTTGATATTTCTAAAGGCCCCAAATCAGGTCCTTTCCAATGATGTACCGTACGTGCCATTTTACTAATTAAAAGTATGTTAAAATGATTTTTAAAAAATAATCAGCTGATTAGCCACGCCCCCTTTGACAAATAGAAATGTAAACATTGACCTCTTAAATCTGGAATGCTTTTCCAAAGCCACTCTCTGTTTTATTTATTCATACGCAATTAACTGTAGATTAACTGCAAGCGTAACCTTTAGGGTTGTTTACCTATTTTGGAGCGCATACACGTTTTTATCGTGTGCGTGTTTGGGTTTTTAAATTAAATATATAAAATTTCTAAAATTCAGAAATTATGAAATTTCGAAGTTTTTGTTTCTTTTTTGGTAGATGGAAAAAATATTTGAAAAAAAAACATAAAGGTTCGTTTTAAGAAGGTAGGAATACTCTCAATCATAGTAACAGTACTTCAAATACTAAAAGAGTAATGTCAAACCTCAAGCTGGTCATACACATGACTCAAAGGAGACATGTGCAAAATGAAGTTTGATTAGAGTTTTTTCTTCTTATTAAAGTAAGTATTAAAAATACCATCATGAATTAAAATATTCTTACATTTGCTTTCAAGAATGAAGTTCATTGTAAAATGTGTGAAAGAGGTTTAGACATGCAAGTTTTAAAAGGTAAGTTTGGGCTGGAAATTTGTCCTGAAATGTGCTTGTCCATATGATGTAAAATTCCCTTTTTTAAATATTCATGAAGGAACGCATATTGCCACAATAAATTCCAGGTTTGTATATGCTACGTGTTTCATTGGAAGAGGTGCAGAACCTGGTAGAATATTTTGCAGCATAATGAATCTTCGGCAACCACCTACAAGGTTTTCTCCTTACGGTAAAGCGAATCTCAAATGCTGTAAAACTTGTTTACGATGACTCCATTCAAAATGCTGCGAGGAAAGCTATTTGTGAAAATGAAGGTAATAATAATATTGTGGTAGCGGGCAGAAGCACAGTTACACATCATCAAATTTTGTAGTTACTGTGACCAGCATTGATACAGGTAAGGTGATAGATGTCAATATTCTTTCGAAATATTGTATATGAAAAAAATGGGCACATAAAAACATTGTTTTTGACCTGTTGGTGAAAATTCATGGTGTGGATATAAACAGGCTGAAGACTCGGCGAAATCTTACAAACATAAAAAGTCTTCCGGTTGCTGTTGTAATAGCAATGAGTTCTATATTTTGATATCTTTCCCAGCTTGATTTGTTGAGATAATGTTTGCATCGAAAACACAAAACCCGAATGAAAGTTTTCATAATGTCATTTTATCACGAGTTCCCAAAACAACATTTGTGCACATTGAAACACTTTCACTTGGTGTTTATAATGTTGTTTGTTCCTTTAATGATGGTAATGTATCCAAATTAACAAAAGCTTCAGTAAATGGCAGTAGGACCTGGAGAATATTCGGTAAGTGCCATGAAAATTCTCGATAGAGAAAAATTAATGAAAGCAAGCATGCTTTTTCTGGATGATCAAAGGAAATTAGAAAAGATAAAAGAAGAAAAAGAAGATAATATTAAGAAAAATAATGTAAAAATCGGCTACAGTGCAGGATCTTTTTGATGAGGTAAAATTTTATGTAAAAGCTACTGTTTTCTAAAAATTTTCTTTTCTAAAATGTTTTCTCTTTTCTATAAATTTACTGTATGCATGAACTTTAAATTTTTATTTTTTATTTCATATATATTCTTGTGTATACTGAAGTGAAATTTTTGAAATATTCCTCAGACATTTAGCTAAAAAGTATATGTCGTAACACAGAAAAGGAAATTTTTATTAAATTCCTTATTGTACTCTGCAAAAAAAAAATTTTTTTAATCAAGCTGATCATTCTGTATAAAAATAAATGTTTATTTAATGCACACACAAATATATCTCAAAATGCGTTGCATAAAGCTTGTTATATACAAAAAAAATCATAAATTTCATGTTTAAAAACACAAAAATAGTTTTCTTGTTGTTTTGGATACTATCTATGTAATATTTATATAATTTTTTTAATTCTTATATTTAAAGAAATTGTGTTTACATGTGAATATACAAAACACTAAAGAAATTTTTCGAAGTGCCATATAATCATGTATTACTGTCTTATATAGATTATATTTTTTAATTTGTGTCTTCTTTCTCTATAAATTAATTGTATGCATGAACTGGAAATATTTATTTTATATTGCATATATATTATATATACTGAAGTGAAATTTTTGAGATATTCCTCAGACATTTAGCTGAAAAGCAGATGTCGTAACATAGAAAAGGAACATTTTTATAAAATTCATTATTCTGCTCTACAAAATTACATTTTTAAACATGCTGATCAATTTTTTTAAAAAAAAAATTCACTTCTGTATAAAGATAAATGTTTATTTAATGTACACACAAATTTTTAAGCTTTGTTTTCAATAGTTTCTTAGTAAAAGGTACATAAATATATCCCAAAATGCAATGCCCTTTTTCGTTGCACAAAACTTGTTACATACAAAAAATACACAAATTTCATGTTTAAAAACATAAAATCAGTTTTCTTGTTGTTATTTTGGATACCATTTATGTAATATTTTAAGAATCCTTTTAATTCTGATACTTTAAGAAATTGTGTTTACATGTGAATTTATAAAACACTAATGAAATTTTTTGAAACGTCGTATAATGATGTATTACCAAAGCCATATTTTCATGTATTGACAAATGGTATTTATGAGGATTTATAATAGTCTTGGATGACAGTAATGTATCAGTAAAGAGAATTCTTCAAAAATTGGTGCATAATTTGAGAAAAATGATGCAAATGCTATAAAATATCTCGATAGATTAAAAGTGAAAAATGCTATACATGTATTTTCTGAAAAATCTAAGTAAAAGAAATAAGTAAAAAGTCTTAAAAGTTATTGAGAATAAGCTAATATTTAAAACAATTGTGCAAATACAGATTGTAATTCATAAATTTTTGGTGAAGTGACATTTTATAATAAAAATGCAATTATCTCAAAACGGTGTTTTTAAAAATGCGTGTACCTATTTCTCAGAACCTATTAAACGGAAGCACTTGCAATCTTCACTAAATATTACTGATATCTAACTATATAAAGTGCACAGAACTTTTTTTAAAATATTTCCATAATATTTTTGTAAAAGTCAGTTGTGAAAAAAAATGACAGTTTTCAAAAGATTCATAGTGATACTGTTGCGATGAATGTTTTTGAAAAAACTAAACAATATGTTTAAAAAAGCTTCCGTACATTTTAAATAAAAATGTCTAATTAATATACAGAAAAATTTTTAAGTCTGTACATTTAATAGTTTCTGAGAAAAAGGTACATAAAAGTGCTCAATTTAACACTAGCGGGATAGGGGGTACCGACTTACCTTAATATAGACCAAGTACGAATTTACCATCAGAGAAAAAGTGATAAGGATGTGGTGGATGTTGATAGTTCAGTTAGCAGAGGATCCGAGTATCAGTCGATTAGCTTAAAGAATAGTCGATATGGGTTAGATCGGTCACAGGGCTTTAGGAGTAGTGAGTCGGTTGGAAAACAGGTAGAAAAGAGGAAACAGACTAGAGGTGCTAGAAATAAAAGTGATCAGAGAGGGTTAACGGAGAACAAGGCCAAAACACCCAGTAATTTTAATGATGCAGCAAAAAATAGGCAACAGAAAAAAAGAACGCGAAATCAGGAGACGAGGAGGTGGAAGCGACTGGTCCCGGAGTCACTGTGTGAGGGGCCGAGCAGAAAAAAAGGAAACCTACAGTCCGGGAGAACAACAAGCGAAGGCTCACGTCCTCCATCGCATCGACTGAGCAAGTCAAGAAAAGTGGTAGAATAGCAGATAACCAAGGTGGACAAGTTCCAGCAGGAGGTCGTCAGAAGCCAGAGGAAGAAAGGCCATTTCAGTCAAGCAGGATGCAGCAAGGAAAGTCCACCCCATACAATCTCAGAAGCTGAGGAAAATTCCATGGGAGCGCCGGTTCACGATCTTCAACAAGAACAGCACAAGGCCAGGAAGGACCAGTCCGGTCTAGAAGAGACCAATCAAGTCGGGAAACTCCCTACAGTTTGAGACAGCGCCGACAGTACAGGTCAGGTCGTCAGGAGCCCGAGGAGAGTCTACGAATCAGGAGATCCACATCGTTGGAGCTTCATATTTAAGACATCACAGAAAGAAGAGGAACAAGCTATTAGCCAGGTTGCATTGTTTCATTTATATTTTTACTGACAGGCAGTTGGGTGAATTTGTGCAAGAAGCAAGATTTATTGCAATGAAAACTTCTTAAGCGCGTTGGGCACTTTTTTGGTAGGGGAAAATCTTATGGGTTCGCGACACCCACATGCTCTGACTGGCGCACGCGCAGTGTACGGTTCGATTTAAATACTTTTTGGATGGGTGAAATCTCGTGCGTTCACTTCACTGACATGCTTATAATAGTATATGTAGCTATACAGCTGACGTATAGTGCTATGTATATCTTATAAGTGAAATTGAATGGATTTAGTAAAAAGTACAATGTGTATATACTATGAATACTATGCATTGTTGAAATGGTGTTTTTGATTGATTATTACTTGAATCGTTTAATTGAAGAATCATTGTGCAGTACAATAGTGAGTACTAAATAAACAAACTAATATTTTTGAGATAAAAAATAAATGGCAGAACATTATTTTAAATACTCGTATTTATTTTCGTTTGAAAATATTATATTATTTAAAACTATTTTAAATCTTCGTATTTACTCGGGCGTTTAAAAATTTTGTATTATTTGTCTAATATTTAATCTCTGCAGTGCATCACACAATCCGTATTAGTATTTCACAGTGATTTAGATTTTTCTTACTACCGTTGTAAAACAGAGTTCTAGTTTTTCAATCATATATTTATCGTAGCTTTTAAAATTTAAATTTAAAAAAAATCTAATTATAATTTAAGATTAATGTGTTGAAATTTAAAATATGGTTATTAATATAAAAAAAAAACATTACAAAAGATCGACAAGTCATCGAGAGTGTCTATCGTTAGAATTGAATACATTACAAAACAACACACTACAAACGGTCACCAAAAATTTCTAGAATTAATCTCCAGCAAGAAAGAATTATCGATATTTTCATTCAATTGTTAAAGTTTGCATGCGGATGCAGCTGACCTAAGAAATGATGCTTTCCTAAAAAAATCAAATGTTACACTTTTGTCAGAAATTCGCATGAAAAATGAAGTAACACTTGATATTCCGAATTTCAACTTTGTTGTAAGTTTTAAAAGACCGGAAGTTCCAGCAACAGACGTAACTATTTATCACAATACTCAAGATACGTCACACTTCATTACTTCACATATGGAGACGTACATACGAAATTCACCAGAAACACTGGTGTTAATGTTTCTGACAGGCGAAAATGCGTTGCTTGTTGCGATTCCGAGAATTGGCAATACATATTAATGGTTGCCATTTATATTTTGCCTATAAAATCTCTGAGTCAGATACAACAATTTTTATTCGAAATTTATGATTTATACCTAAGAGGGTTATGATATACTCGAAAAACGATTTGGTGAAAAATATGATAATGTACGGATGATTTTAAGAGGAGACTTATATATTAACTTTGCAGATGACAAAAATCTACCACTAAATATATTTCTAAATAAAACAGTTAATTCAAATATGTTCAATGATCGAAAAAACAGTACCATAAAATATAAAATGACGGTCGATGCGGTTTTAACGCGATACTTATATATATGTAATTAAACATTTTCCTTTCTTACTTTAGTTACCATAAGCCTATTCTATCTTTTTAGAACAAAATGAAACAATGGAAAGAACAGATGTCTAATTATTGTTGAAATTAATGATGACAATGATGAAAACAATTAAAATAATGTTAAAAATCAAGTACATTGA
The DNA here is from genome assembly GCA_019973975.1 of Trichonephila clavata. NCBI lineage: Eukaryota > Metazoa > Arthropoda > Arachnida > Araneae > Nephilidae > Trichonephila > Trichonephila clavata. The sequence continues at coordinate 105,979 of BMAO01034593.1, forward strand.
AATTTAAGTAAATACAAACGCAATCCGTAAATAACATGATTGTACATTAATTGTATTTCAATTGAATTTTATTTATATTTGATCATGATCTTGTACACAGCCCGAAATATTTATTTTTGAATAATAAAAAACCATATAAACAAGCATATAATTGTTGCTTGGAGTATCAATAGATGTGAAACATAGATTGATGTTGATAATTTTAATTCAAACATTATGAAATTTGAAAACTAAAAGTTCTAATTTTTCAATTCTATAGGCAGTCTCTATAACTGCCATTTCTTTATTATTCCATACAAAGTTACAACGTTGTGTGAAAAAAATAAATAAATTTTGTATTTATTCTGAATGAATTTATTCTAAAATGTGGTAAGCTATTGTATGATTACATTTGTTTATTACTTATTGAGACTGAGCTGGGGGGGGGAGTGCGAGGATTCCTTGTATTTTTTAGTTACTGAATGTTTGAAAATTGTATATATTTGTGTATGTATCTGCATATTGATGTGTATATTAATATTTCACAGAGACTTAGACGTTTTTTACTACCGTGGTAAAACAGACTTATAGTTGTTCAATCATATTTTTATCGTGGCTTTTAAAATTTAAAATTTTATAAAATCTAATTATAATTGAAGATTAATGTGTTGAAATTTAAAATATGGTTATTAATACAAAAAAAAACATCACAAAAGATCGACAAGTCGTGGAGAGGGTCTATCGCTAGAATTGAAAAGAATACTGAACAATACACTACAAGCGGTCACCAAAACATTTCTAGAATTCATCTCCAGCAAGAAAGGATTATCGATATTTTCATTCAATTGTCAAAGTTTGCATGCGGATGCAGCTGACCTAAGAAATGATGCTTTCCTAAAAAAATCAAATGTTCCACTTTTGTCAGAAATTCGCATGAAAAAAGAAGTAACACTTGATATTCCGAATTTCACCAGAAACACTGGTGTTAATGTTTCTGACAGGCGAAAATGCGTTGCTTGTTGCGATTCCGAGAATGGGCAATACATATTAATAATTGGCATTTATATTTTGCCTAGAAAATCTCTGAGTCAGCTACAACAATCTTTATTCGAAAATTTTATGATTTATACCAGAGAGGGTTTGATATACTCGAAAAACGATTTGGTGGAAAATATGATAATGTACGGATGATTTTAAGAGGAGACTTATATATTAACTTTGCAGATGACAAAAATCTACCACTAAATATATTTCTAAATGAAACAGTTAATTCAAATATGTTCAATGATCGAAAAAACAGTACCAAAAAATATAAAATGACGGTCGATGCGGTTTTAACGCGATACTTATATATATGTAATTAAACATTTTCCTTTCTTACTTTAGTTACCATAAGCCTGTTGTATCTTTTTAGAACAAAATGAAAAAAATGGAAAGAACAAGTGTCTAAGTATTGTTGAAATTAATGATGACAATGATGACAACAATTAAAATAATGTTAAAAATCAAGTACATTGAAATTTAATTAAATACAAACGCAATCCGTAAATAACATGATTGTACATTAATTGTTATTTCAATTGAATTTTATTTATATTTTGTCATGATCTTGTACACAGCCCGAAATATTTATTTTTGAATAATAAAAAAACCATATACACATGCATATAAGTGTTGCTTTGAGTGTCAATACATGTGAAACTGAGATTGATAATTTTAATTCAAACAATATGAAATTTCAAATTTTAATAATAAAAGTCCTAAGTTTTCACTTCTATAGGCAGTCTCTATAACTGCCATTTCTTTATTATAGTATACAAAAGTCACTAAGATGGGTGAAAGAAAGAATATTGTATTTATTCTGAATGAATTTATTCTAAAATGTGGTAAGCTATTGTATGATTACATTTTTTATTACTTATTGAGACTTAGCTGGGGGGGGGGGTGCGAGGATTCATTGTATTGTTTAGTTATTGAATGTTTGAAAATTGTATATATTTGTGTATGTATCTGCATATTGATGTGTATATTAGTATTTCACATTGACTTAGACGTTTTTTTACTACAATGGTGAAACAGACTTCTAGTTGTTCAATCATATTTTTATCGTGGCTTTTAAAATTTTAAATTTTATAAAATCTAATTATAATTGAAGATTAATGTGTTGAAATTTAAAATATGGTAATTAATACAAAAAAAAATCATCACAAAAGATCGACAAGTCGTGGAGAGGGTCTATCGCTAGAATTGAAAAGAGTACTGAACAATACACTACAAGCGGTCACCAAAACATTTCTAGAATTCATCTCCAGCAAGAAAGGATTATCGATATTTTCATTCAATTGTCAAAGTTTGCATGCGGATGCAGCTGACCTAAGAAATGATGCTTTCTTAAAAAAATCAAATGTTCCACTTTTGTCAGAAATTTGCATGAAAAAAGAAGAAACACTTGATATTCCGAATTTCAAATTTGTTGTAAGTTATAAAGGATCGGATGTTCCAGCAGCAGACGTAACTATTTATCACAATACTCAAGATACGTCACACTTCATTACTTCACATATGGAGACGTACATACGAAATTCACCAGAAACACGGTTGTTAATGTTTCTGACAGGCGAAAATGCGTTGCTTGTTGCGATTCCGAGAATGGGCAATACATATTAATGGTTGCAATTTATATTTTGCCTGTCAATCTCACATCGGGATTTTACTGTTTCACATTTTACCGTTGTCAATGTTGACTCGCAATTCACTTTTTTTTTCTTGCCATCAGAGAACTTTTAATGGGGAGTTTTTTTTCTTTTGCTGCTGGAACGGCACTTTTCTTTTTCGGGGACAGGAGCGTTTCTTTCTTTTTTTTTTCTTACCATCAGAGAATGTTTATTGTATTCGCTTTCGGTCGAAGTAGGTTTCATTTCGCGGGATAAAGCGCCTCTTTTGTCAAACAACCCGGCGTTCCGTTAAGTGACATGCATTACTTTCAGTTCCATAATTTTTCTCTACAGCATATCCCATTCTAGTTGGCTGATTTGGCATCCGTTTTTTAAATGTTTTTATTTTTCGATGGATTTAAATTAAAGTTAAATTAATTTGCAGGCTGCAGGTTTTGCCTTACCGGCTTATTGCTGTCGTGTTTTTCGAGTGAACATCAAGACATTTGGTTTTAACCGTCTTTATTCCATGAAATCATTTTGTAATCTGTTTTTAAGAGAGAGAGTCAGACGGATTGTTATATATATATAACTTTATATATAAAATATACGTGTCACAGTGTTTATCCGTGATGGACTCCGAAACTACTCAACCGATCATAATATAATTTTACATACTATGTGTCATTCCGTCCAACTTAAGACATAGGATGGTTTTTATTTCAATTAATCACGCCATAATTTTTTTATTGCCAGAAATGTGAAGAATCCGGAAAAAACGTTGCCAGATTCCCGTAAGGGATGCTCATTTGTCTGTGGAAGCAGACATTGCAACCAAGGGTGAAAGTTTTCTGTTCTCTCGACGTTATTTAAACAGCTATCCGATTTTTGTTTTTTTAAATCAGACAAAAACATTTGCGGAATCAGAAAGATCATTTCTTTCGCTAAAATATGGTATTAATTTTTGCAAAATAATGATATTTTCTATTTTTTAAGATTTTTTTTTTTTTAAATGAGTTAAAACTGATGCTTTTTTATGAAATTTTTTTCTAAATCGTTGCGTATGAATTTATTTTTGTGTTATTAAAACGATATTTTTTACTAAATAATGTCATGATTTTTTCTTTAAGCCCTCTAAGAAAATGAATACTTAAAAAAAAATTCTTTATTGCGTCAAGATCCCTTTGCGTTAGCTTTCTGTTTGGAAGACGGGAAAGGTTGAGGTAGTTTTGAGTCTTTCGCTGCGTAGTAAAAAGGGGAATTCCCTCATAACACGCTCATTCATATAACGCATCACAACCGATAGTTTTTTTTTTATTCTTAAAGTTTGATTTTTTGAAGAGCAGTAGAACATAAGAAGCAAAAATCATAAAAAATAGGAAATATTCTTAAATATATTTTTATCACATAGTATTATTTTTTTTTTTTGAATTTTATACTGTAAAATAAATCAATATCGTTGCGTTTGAATAAAAAATATTTTTAAAATTTTTAGTATCAGTGATATAATAAAAAGCCAAAACCTTTTTTGAACAAACTTTAATAAAACACTCAAAATACTTAATAATTAATATTTTTTTCTTTTATAAAAATAATTGCATGAATTTTTTTTCCCGTGAGTCGAACATTTCAAAAAATCCTCACTATTTTACTTCAAAATTTAAACTAGTAGTGAAATTTTGTAATTTGAAAAATTTCTACTTTTCTGTCTTTTTTCAACGTACAACTATTTTTACTCCGTGCTTTACTTTTACTTACAACGTGCTACATTTTCGTTTCCGGAACTAAAAAATTGTAACGAAAGAATTAAAAAGTGAGTGAGTGATTTATAAATTCGCTCTGTTTGCCTATTCGAGGGTTTTTGGCAAAATAAAGGCATAAACATCTTTTGCACATGTTGTGCATTAGTAATGAACTTGGAATTAGCTCTGAAGTGTGTGTATTTTTTTAAATAATTATTAAGTTAAAGTTTTATGAAATATTGATCTTTCAGTCGCTTTTTTCTATATATTCATCACGGCAGTATACTGTTTAATTGTTCTACGTTTGGGCAATTTTTATGGTAAGTAGTTTTAAATAAGCTAATTAACATTTCATAAAAGTTTCAGACTATTCGATGAATACTACATCACGCTATTCATGAAATGAAAAATTCAAACTCATATTTCTCCATGTTGAATTTTTGTACATATACTGTTATTCAAAACCCTAAGGCTTTTCTGATAATTGAAGTATGGGTTTGAAATTTTTATACATGTTTTGAAATGTATGTTTTGTAAAATTATGCATGAAATTAGCTCTAACATGTTAAGTACTTTTTGTAAAAAATTTCGAAATCAAAATTAATGTTGTTTTTTTTTTATAGAATTTCTAGAAGTTTAACTATAAAACAATTAATAAAAAAATAAAGGCAGAAGCAGAAAAAAACCATGCACTTTTATGTAGTATAGTAAAAGGTACTTGGAAAAAAAATTTTGAAAAAATATAGACATATTTAAAAAAGCCTTAGAAATTTAAAAATGCTTAAAAATGCTAAAAAAATTTAAATTTTACAAACATTTTGCAACAAATTAAAAATTTTTGTATGGAATTATTATTTAATATTAACCTTTATGAAATACAATTAAAACCAAGTGTCAAATATTAAAAATAAAAAAATTTTGAAGATGGTACCATATCGCCTTAACTGCTTATAGGTGCTTTGCAATAACTTGTGTCCATTGAAGAAGTTCTAAATATTCACAAAATGCTTCATGGTTCAATATTCAATCTGTTGTAAAGCTGCAAATTTGTAGCTCTGGACAAGGATTTAAAAAGTGCCCGTGTACAGAAATGTGTAATAGTTAAAAGTGCGCTTAGTTCAAAAATAATTTTGAATGTAATTTAAATTGTCATCGCAGCAATCCTTTCTCTAATAAATAAGGAAAAATAAAATAAAGGTATTTCATAAAATTTAAAATAATATACTTTCCTATTTTTGTTTGAAAAAGTTTAAGCAATGTTTTTATGAAGCGTTTTCCTCCCCAGCATGTATTTGCTTAATAATATATAAAAATTACAATTTGGTAACATTTTATATAACCATTAACTTTTTTCCTTTCTTTTTAATATTAGCAATATAAGTTATAATAAATTACATCATTTGCTTTTAATAATTATTTATCAATTGATCATCCTTAATAGGGACCAATGTATTTTCGAGAGATTTTAGCTTGTGACGGGGCTATCCGCGTCAATCTTCAATTAATCCTCTTGGGTAACTTTGGGCCCAGCATTTATTCTATTTCACAGCCTCTTCGATAAAAACACGAGATAGCTATATGCTAATGAGTTCGACTATATAAAGTCTAGATTTCGTAAATGTTAAGAAGTAGAAGGAATTGCCAAACTCTACTCGTAAGTATCGTGCCCGGGTTTCTTCAACGAGCTTAGCGCGCATTAGATAGTATTTGATATTATTAATCATTAAAGGAATCAAAGGAATTAGATTTAGTACCGACCTGACTTTAGCAAGAGTTCGTCTCCTTTGTCAATTCTGATAGCTGAGATTACTTAGTAATGGATATTAGATTTGAGTATAAGATTTGAGTATTAGGGTTAATCCAGATATTGGATAATCACTCCGAGGTTTCCACTTATAGTTTGAACTTGTATTTGTTATTTGTGTGTTATCAATAAATACTTGTGATGGGTGGCTTGGAGGCTGGAAGGCTTAGATGCTGATCGGGTTTGAAGATGGTCCCTAAGACACATGTAATTTGTGTATTCCCCTTGTTTTTTGTTGACAGGATGTTGTCGCATTCCTTAGTTGGGGGGTCCCAACGGCCGGTCAGAAAAGTTGAATGGACTCATAATTTGGAAGAGTCGTCGTGAAATTTGTAACTTTGCGCTTGGTTCCTGACCAATGGCTAGGCGGGACCAAAGAGCGTGCGGATGAAAAATGGGTAATTTGCTCCCACTTAAAAGGAGGAACCGGGACATTTCTCGGCAGATTTACAGATTAGCAGAAGACAGATTACCATGATTTCAGATTAAGAGAGTTAAATTTAGGCCGTCCAAGTACCACCCAGCTCCTGCCTCCGTTTCAGATAAGTGAAATGTTGTAGTATTCTTATTCTTAAAATTTTAATAGTTTTATTATTTTAACCTAGAAATGTTTTAAAAGTAATAAACGAATTTGATTTAATTAAATCCGAATTATTCATTTAATCTCATTGTTTTTTAATTGAGTTTTAAAGTACTAGCCACTATCATGATGCAGACATTAGTTAAATTAATCGAACCTGCGTAAGTCATAATATGTTAAATTAATGAAGTAATTGTAGCGCTGCATCACTTGTTATTATGGCTTTCGTTGGTGATGATATGTTTCCTTCCACACTTAGAGGCGCGGCCAATGTGAACTCAGTCCAAGATAGGATGGGTACACGACAAGCTGTTTATGATCAATTCATTTATAAAATAACTTCAAAATAGTTTATTTTCCCACAGACACACTCACTCACACTCACCCACACGCACACATATAAAACTATATGTAATAATCCGCATAGATTTATTATTTAATAACTTTTAAAAATTGAAATTTAGATTAACAATATTTTAAAAATTTCCCTTCACTTTAAGACATGAAAAGGATTTTGAACAAGGAGAACATGTGGTTATAAATGTATGACACATATATTCATTACTAAATTATAAATGACAAATTGTACAATATGAAAATATCAATATAAGATTATTAAGCACTTGAAATAAAATGAAAACAGAAAATAAATTTTAAAACTAATATATCCTTATGGTACGGGTGTGGACTAAGGGCCCTGGAGCACACACGCATCGTACGGGGGGAGGGAAATGAAATAATCTCCATTAATTTATTATTTAATAACTTTTAATTACCTATGGTCCATTCCTTCCGCACCCACGTTTTAGTAATAACTTAGCCAGACGCATAACGATAGTATTTTGAACTACATCTATTTTATCCACTCAGTTCATGTGATTTGAGATGTCTATACATACACCGATATTTCTGTAGACCACCCTCTTTTGTCTTTGTCTTTTGTCACGTAATCGGCTGCAGCTTGGCTTATGTTTTGTGTCTTCTTGGCTGCTTCTTGTTATATTGAAACGCTATATGTTGTATGTTTAATAGACTGATTTTACTATTTCATAGGACAGCCTCGTCAATGCCATCAAACATAGTGACAACATTAGAAATCCATTCCAAAGACCATCGTCTTCATATATATAATATATATATATATAATATATATATATATAATATATATATATATATAATCTGTGTATTTATAGGAAGCCCAGTGGCTGAGTGGTAAGTGCTGCATCGCGCTTCCGCACCACAGGTTCAAAGTTCAAACCCCAGGGTGGGCAAGGTTGACTCAACTTTTCATCCCTTCAGTGGGTCGATAAAATGAGTACCTAGCTTGCTTGGGAGCTTAACACTGTGGGTTTCTGCTGACGACCTGGCCGACAGTAGGCTTTAGTCTTTATGGGCTGTTGCGCCACTGAGTTAAGTTATGTATTTATATATATGTATGCTGTTTATCTGAATTTTAACTGTCATCAATCGCAAGCCGTACTCCAAATTCCAACATGTTTTTGTGGAAAATAAAAGTAAAATATGTAAGAGTTCATCATTAACGATTTTTACGGAGCTAAAAAATTAAAATGAGGACTTATCAGAAATAAATATTTAATTTTTTAATCACGATAAAAATCTCTTTATTTAGAGCAATAACATACATGATCTTGTTATGGCTCTAACTGCCAGTACTTGTTCAATTTCCTTCAGTCAATGAATTACTCTGCGTTCGATTATAAGCTGTATCTCTCCGATTTTTAACAGCATTGACCCTGAAAAATAGTGATGCTTGGATTAAAAGTAAATAAGGTATATATAATGAGTGTGTGTATGGTGCGTGTGTAAGGATAATTAATTTATAAACTAAGCAAAAATATATTTTACCATCTAACAATCATTTTCCCACCATTCATATTTGAGTATGTAACGGCTAATATTTTCCCAGAAAAAGATCTCCAAACAGATTCCAATCCCATCTCCTTAACTTTCATGGTTTTAGGCCCTAAATTCTACGCTTTAATTTCCAATTCAAACCTTAATTAAAAATTATAGCTTAGCGGTTATGGAAACAATAATATGATCCACTAAAAAATCGGAACAGTTGGCGATGGTTTGCCTTGCAGTAAAGTGTTGACGGAGTATCTAAACTAGCTCCCCTTATATTTCTTTAGTTCATTTCTTACGACAGTTGACCGATTTTATTTGGTTTTTAAAATGCATTTCTTTTCAGAAATTTTGAGTTCAAAATTTTAAATCCATTTGTAACAACACTAATCCTATGGGCTAATTATTCTCTGACGTTTCCAAGGAAGTACGAAGGCTTTTCAAAAACAGTTTTTAATTCTTTCATTGAGACAGCCACTAACTCCTCTACTGAAAGCAAGCCCACTGTATATATATATATATATATACATATATATATATACATATATATATACATATATATATATATACACTGCTGGCCACCGTAAATACAACACCCTGAAGGAAGCACTCAAATAACATGAAATTTACAACATGCATTAGCGGAGGTGAGCTATGCAAATGATTAGAATTACAGCGCAGACACACATCACGTGCGCCTGTGGCTCCACCTCAAAGCGCTATTTAAGGCTTGGAGATTTCGACAATTTCAAGTTAGGCAATTGTGTTTTTTCTTGTAGGGTTTTCAAAAAACTATCAGTTATGTTTCCTGTCAGGAATGTAATTGTTAAAAAAAGCTTTTAAAATAATAAAACGATGGGCAGATTTATCTTTAATTACAATAATAGTTCACCTTCTCTTGACATAGATGATGGTAAATGTAAGAACTATCAGGAGTTTATTGATAGCTATCAGAAACTTGTAGTCCCAGGCAATTTAAATATAATCAAGGACAAAATTTTAAAAGATATCTTGAGTACATGCATTAGTCTTAGATTAACTATTTCTAATAACAATTATACTGTTAAAAAACAAAATTAATACAGATATAAATAATTTTGCTACTAAATCTGAAGAGAAAGTTGGTTTGCCTATAGTATCATTTGATCAATTTAAGTTAAATATTTTAAAAGACTTGATGAAATTTAATTTCCATTCTATATTATTACTGACTTATAAAGATGTAAAAAGAAGATTTATGATTTACAAAATATTTTGTTATTGGTTACATAGACAAAATGCCTGAAATTTATGATGTAATTTGTAAATATTTTTATAATAATATAATTAATGTGAATACTTTTTAAACAATTTATCTTTTAAAAGATCGGATTTGTCACATAGAGAAATAATTAATTGAATTATTGCTATATATAGAAAATTGGGCGTTTCCATTCATGAGATTAAGTTTCCATTTATATTTTTAACACCTAAATTCCATAAAAATCCTGTTAAATTTAGAACAGTATCGAATGGTTTTAAAACATATATCACTACTGCAGGGAAAAGGCTGCGTAATATTATACAAAACTTCATAAATAAGCAATGTATAATAAAGCTATAATTAAAAATAGTAAAGAAATTATAGATTTTTTAAAAAATAAAAATATTTATTCAGTTCATAGTTATGACTTTGAAGATCTTTTTAATTCCGTTAATATCAATGATATAATTAGGGTAATTTTAGATAATCATAGCAATTTTAACCTTAATATTAATTTACAAAAATTTAGAACTCTAATAAATTTAGTCCTAAAAGAAAACTACATTAATTTTAATGGTTCTCTGTACAAACAAACCAAAGGTTTGCCTCAAGGTGGCCCTCCTAGCAATAGTTTGGCTAATTTATATTTACACTTTTACGAAAATAGTTATAGTATTAATAATGATTATTACATTTTTAGATACATAGATGATCTAGTTATTTTTGGTAAAAGTAATAATGTTAATACAAATATTACTTTTATCCCAATTATTTAAACCTAATTAAAATTAATAATAATCCAGTTTAAAACTAATTACTTAGAAGTATCATTGTATATTAGGGACTATAAATTGCATAGCAAGATTTATGATAAAAGAGATGAGTGTAGATTTAACATTCTTAAAGTGCCTTACTCGTATTCGAATTTATCTACATCTATATCGAAATATTATTTTAATTATATTTATCGTAATAACGTATTAGTTAGTGATAAATTTAATATATATTTAATTTAATAACTTAATTAAACATTGTCTGGAACATGGATACCCTGCTAACTTTATTGAATGATATATTCCTAACAGTTTAGTATAAGGATATGTAATTAGGTGTACAGTTAATCGATAGATGGCGCCTTATGTTAAGTAAATTAACAAAATATATTTTATTTAAAATTACTTGTATATGGCTGGGTTGTACTTTATTTTCTAAAAATCTTAAAACAAAATTTTGAGTTTTTAAATGTATATACATAGACTTAATTTTAGCTTATCATAGCTTACTAATTTTATGCTTTACTGATATTCACCTTTCTGTCGCCCGGGAAAATGGCTTTGCTGTACTCACGCGATAAGTATTTATCTAATTGTTTTAGCTTTGTTAAAAATATTCTAGTAATTATTATAGACGATAATATTATCGTTCTATATTAATGGATTATGGTTTAATTTGTAATAATAGGTTAAAATCTCTAGAAATTTCTTAACTTTCCTATGGCCCAGAGTATTGGCAAATACAGGTGAAGGTTGGCTGGAAGCAAATATTTGTTTAAACCTGCAATCCTGGTTTCTAAGGCCAGGAGTTTGCTATGCACTACTGTGGCTAAGACGTTTACTATCATGACAATAGTTATCTGAGGTTTATAACTATTTTGTACATATTTTGAACATATATCTATATATCTATATCTATATACATATATGTGTGTGTGTTTGTTTTTGTGTATTAATCTTGCCTAATACAATGCAATATAAAATTTGTATGTAATCCACAATCCAAAACACATGCAATGCCTTCATATATCCAGGATACCCTTACTTAAATATTAAGACTTGAAGCGGTTTCTTTAATCTTTAGAACAAATGTTTCTAAAATTCCATTTTAATATCGGTAGAATTAGTAATAATTTCAAACTAAACTATTTTATACTTAATTCCGCCTTCAAAAACCGAGCTCATTTAGCAAAATCTTAAATGATTAATGTGCTTAAATTGAGGGACATTTCGAAACTTTTTACTCCACAGGCTACATTTCAGTAATGCATATTTGAAACCATTTTGGCATGTCATCTGGGTAAAATATACATAATTAATTCGCTGATTTCAAAGAGTAAACTGAGATATAACAAATGATGTGGGTAAAGTTTATGTGGTTCACGGTTATTTAGCCGTTTCAACGTTTGGTAATAACGAGAAACATTTCAACTTTCAGAGGTAGAAAATTAGCATTTAAACTTTGCGTGTTCTTTTAATTAAACAGTATAAAATGTTAACGTTACTAAGTATTTAGTTTGATTGCCAGTTAGTTTATTTTTTAAGCGAAGAGGAGGGCTTGTTACTAGCACTTTCACGGTTTAAATATTTTCTTTTATGCAAATTATGTTTTTTTATTTGAATTCTCTCATAATTGAATATATCGTTCGAATTTCTTAATATCAAAGTGACTAACTAGGTTCAAAATTGTAATTTTGAAAAAGCGTATAAATGGATAACTTTTTTCATATCAATTGGCAGTTTAAGACAAATACGCGTTTAAATCTGTTTTAAAATATATTATATTACAAAAAACTATTTAAATGCATTTTTTTGCCAATAAAAGAAGAAAACATGACATATTTTCAAATCATTCTCTTTCATGAAAAACTTCCATAGTAATAATATTTTGCCATTATATACTTAAGAGTTTAACAGGGGTTCAACTAGAATTTTTGAAGTACATAAGTTAGAAGTGGATTTCTTCACATTTTAGTACCAGGTGTTCCGAAACTCAGAACGAACTTTAAAAATGAATACTTCGAAAACGAATCAAGATTCAAAGATACTGTTTGCCCCAAATGGATGGAAAACAAAGCGGGATTTGTGTAGCAACGAAAAAATTACTTCAGTTGGCAACCAACAGATGGCACTATAGTGTTTTTTTTGTTGTGCACCAAAAATGATTTACAAATGAAAAAATATCGACAACTTACAAGTCAGCTTAATTACAGAAAATTAGTAATACAGTAAATGTTCATCATCCAGAAGAACACCTGTGAGACGAGTCACTACACCGTTCACAGAATTTAGTAGCATTCCTTGCGTTAGGTAAACACATTTTGGTAGATTGCATCCTTAAGTGCTGCTAGTGACGCCAGTTGGTCAGGGTAAACTTTTGACTACAAGAATCCCCACAGTCAGAAGTCAAAGGGTGTCAGAACGGGATATCTCAAAGGTCATGCGTAATTAAAGTAGTGACTGATAATGCCGTAATTCCCAAATGTTGTGCGTAGCAGGCGTTGCACGGGCAGAACAATATGAGGTGATGCCCCTTCTTGCATAAAGGTAACTGTTTGGAGTGCCTGTCGCGCTTGCAATTCAAGAATAATATTGTTCTGTAAGAGTGCTATATGCCCCTGACCAGTTACAGAAACTTTTTTGAAGCCCGTCTGTGTGATTCCTCGAAAAAATTGGACCAATTATGAAATCAGCAGTGAAGTAACTCCAGGCTGTAACTTCAGGCTGTTGCAAGGGTGCCTCTACAAATGCATGTGGATTTTATGGCCCACACTCGACAGTTGTGGGCGTTAACAGCGCCAGAGAGTGTGAAAAGCGCTTCATCTGTCTAAAGCACCGTGTGATGTAGTAGTGCTGCTCTTCTATTTATTGAACACCCAATTCGCAAAATCTCGGCGAGATTCGAAGTCAGGAGGTCTCAGTTCTTGGTCATGTTGCAATTTGTAGGGATACCATTGAAAAGTTATTCGCAGTGCTCTCCAGACACTTCCATACTACACTCCTGTTTACCTCGAAATTTCTCGAGCACTGCACTCCCCACGTGCAGCAACCGCCAACATGGATTGCACCGTTTGCTC